>APFE031130112.1:36416-46660 GCA_000404065.3 Pinus taeda
AGATAGTCACAAAAATTTAATTGTCAAAACCAATTTAGCCTATCTAACTTAGACTCTTGACTCAACTACAGAGTTTATTGAATTTATAATATCAATTCTAGAATTGTTTGGGATCATCAACTAATTCGACTAGCCCCTCCAACATCTCCCTTACTGTTAATATGTTCTTTGTGATAGAGAAGGGAAGATTTGGAGTCTTACAAAATTTGTACAAAATTTGACACCATAAATTAAAACATTTAAATCCTTATAATGAAATAAAAGTTCTTCTGGGAAGATCACATTTGGAGAATGCTTTTTGACTTGAGCCGCGAGAGAACGAAGGGAAGAATGATCTTAGTTCAATGCGCACAGGGTTTTTTATGAATGCCTATGAAGGGTGGACGAGGAGAGAGCTCCACTCCCTCCTACAAGAAGGCCCTGGCCAGCAGGGGGAAAAAGCCTCTAGAAGATGTTAGGGAAACAGGGGTGGAAGGAGAGAAGAGCACGGAAGTGGGGTCAGTAGAAACCATAGAAAATGATCAATATCGCACCAACGAAAAGGAGGTAGAGGACAAACAATAGGAAACTAAAGACAAGAAACACAAAGGACGCTCCAAAGCCAAAATAGACATAACTCCCAAGGTGGTGTTAAATAATCCGGAGCTGCAGGCGTACAGAGAACATATGGGGACATATGTCATCTTCTGCAAGTTCATGGGACTATGGCCCACTGAAAAAGCTCTTCAATCATGGATCAGATACCACTGGAAACCTAAAGGAAGTATAAATCTTCACCTTGGGTCTAAGGGTTTCTTTATAGTGGTGTTCACAAATATAGAAGACAAGGACAGAATATTTGAAGGAGGGCCCTACTTCTTTATGCGGTAGGACTATACATGAGACCCTGGGTCATGAACTTTGTACCAAAAAAGGAGACTTTTACTTCAGTACCAGTTTGCATAAGGCTCTACTCTCTACCTCTTGATTATTGTGCAAAATGAATCATTAATGGCCATAGGCAATAAATTAGGACACTTTGTAAAAGCCTTTGACGCCACAAGAAGGGGAAAATATACTTCCTTTGCTAGAATTTGTGTTGAAATGGAGCTATCAGGAGCCCTACCGGAGGAGATAATCTTGGAAGTTTTTGATGAAGAATGGGTACAAACAGTAGATTATGAGCACATTCCATTCAGATGTCGTAAATTCCATGAACATGGACATCTTTTTAGAGACTGTCCGCTCAACAAGGAAATGAAAAAAAGCAGAAGCACTATAGTGAAAGAAGCAGACAGCTTTCAGAAAGTAGTTAACCGAAGTAAAGGGAGTAAGAGAGGTACGAGGAATCAACAACGAGAAGAACAACAACTCAGAAAAAATAGTTTCCAGGGGCTTCAAGAAGAGGAAGAGAATACTAAAGAAGAACAAGCAATGGAAGGAAGTTTTGCAGAAAAAGAGGAAGGCAAATACTTGATACAAACACAAAATGATGAGTACTAGAAAGAGACCACCATGAGTGATGTTGATAAAGAAATGGACCATGAAACAACCCAGAGCGACATGGAGCTGGAGGAGCACAATCTCCAAGAAATTTTGGAGAAAGAGAATCTAGATCTAGAAGGCTTCTTAGAACAAGGAACCTAATAGGGAGTGGATTGGTTACCTCAAAAGGAGTTCCACAGAGTTCAGATGTTGTTCATCTGGAAAACCTAGAAAAACGGATCTGAAAACCTAAGGAAGAATGAAAGAAAAAGTAGCGAAGGAGTAAAAGCTTTGAAATCCATATAAAGATTAGCTCCAAGAATCCCAAGAAAGAAAAGAGGCCGGAAAAAACAGAACGGGCTCTTGATGGAATGTGGGAAGCTAATGATAGGTTTAGATAAGATGAAAGATCTATCGAGTTACTCCTTTAAAAATATTTGATAATGAAGTTTACTTCTTGGAATATAAGAGGTCTAGGCAGAAAAACAAAACAAAGATTATTAAGTAACAGAATGAAGCAAGTAGCCCCGGATGTGATCTTCATTCAGGAAATAAAATGTTCCATTCAAAAGATAAAATAGATTCATGGTAAATGGCTCAACAGATTTGAGTTTTTGGAGGTCAATGTAGAGAATGCAGTTGGAGGCATTCTCATGCTTTGGAACCCCCAAAAGATTGACATGGTAGATGCAGAAGCCTCCAGAAATTATCTTTCAATCATCATTCGGCTAGTGGGAAATAAGGAAATGTACTTGGTTACAAATGTGTATGGCCCCCAAAGGTTGGAGGGCAAACTCTTGTTTCTTGATTCACTGAAGAATCTCAAGGAACGTCATTCGAAAATCCCCTAGATCTTGGGAGTGGATTTCAATATGATAAAAACGTTGTTGGAAAAAAAAGGAGGAACTAGAATTCTAACCAAAGATTCTTGTGCGTTTCTAACCTTCCTAATTAGTATGAAGCTCATGGATATTGCCATGAATAACAGTACCTTTACTTGGAAAAATAAAAGAGGAGGAGAGTCCCAAGTGGCATCCAAATTGGATAGATTTATAATCTCAGCAGATCTTATGATCAAGGAGAAGGACATAGTTGCGAGTATTCTCCCCTTTGGAGGCTTAGATCAGTGGCCAGTACAACTGGACATTCACGTTATAGGCAAACCCAACAATAGACCTTTCATATTTGAAAATATTTGGCTCTCCCACCCAGACTTCTTTAACAACATTGCTATCTGGTGGGAAAAAGATTTAGATATTCAAGGCACAAGAATGTTCCTTCTTCAAAAAAGACTCAAACACATTAAACTCCAGCTCAAGGAGTGGAAAAAGAAGGAATTTGGAAACATTTTTGAAGAGAAGGAAATTGTGGAAGGAAAAATACATAGACTCAACCAAACCCTGATTATAGAGGGTTTTGATAGGGAGTGGAATGAATTGTCAACTAAATTTCATCAAGATTGGAACAACTTATGTAAGCAAGAGGAAACTTTTTGGAGGAAAAATTCCATAGTGCAATGGCTAAAAGAAGGGGATCGCAACACTAGATTCTTCCATAGAGCCACTATGGCAAACAGAGCTCACAACAGGATTTCTACTATTAAGGACAAGAAAGGTAATATGCTCATCATGCATGAAGAAATAGAAACAGAACTAGTACAGCACTTTCGGGGAATTGCTCAGGAAACTTTCACTAACAGAGATCAATCTATCAGGGAGATTACTAAGCATATACCTAAGCTAGTCTCCAAAGAATACCATTTCAACCTCAACAGACCATCATCAAAAGAGGAGGTCAAGGAGGTCCTTAATGAGATGCAGAATGGCAAGGCACCACGTCCGAATGGGTTCAATGTATACTTCTTCAAAGCTTCTTGGAATATTGTAAAACAGGACATTTTGAGCGTGGCGAAAGACTCAAGGAGGGATAAAACTATCCTGAAGGCGCTTAACACCACTTTTATTGCCATGATCCCTAAACAGGATGCTGCCCTAACGCCTGATAGGTTCAGACCATTGCATTGTGCAATGTTGTCTTTAAAATAATCTCCAAAGTGGTTGCTAATAGACTCAAATCCCTTCTTCCCACCCTAGTGGCAGTGGAACAGTCAGGATACTGGAAGGCAGACAAATCCTCGACAACATCAGTCAAGCTCATGAGGTAGTTCACTCTTTGACTAACAACAAGAGAGATGGCATGATCATGCAACTGGACATAGCCAAAGCCTATGATAAGCTAAACTTGACATATATCAGAAAAGTTCTTGATGCTTTTGGGTTTGATCATAACTGGAACAGATAGGTTATGGCCCTAGTCACCTCACCCAACTTTTCAATCCTGGGTAATGGATCACCCACGGAGACTTTCACTCCTTCAAGAGGTTTAAGGTAGGGAAATCCACTCTCTCCCTTTCTTTTTATTCTAATGATGGAAGGGATGGGGAGAAAAATGAGACAAGCGAAGGTAGTAGTCTTAGTCAAAGGTCTCCAACTTTTTGAAGAGGGGCATGTTTTAACACATCAACAATTTGTGGATGTCACTATGCTACAAGGAATCCCCACAGTCAAGGAAGCTCTGGCCTATAAGAAAATATTGAAAGACTTTTCCATGGCTTCAGGTTTGGAGGTAAATCTTCCTAAATCAATTCTTTTTTCTTTAATACTCACATTGCCATACAAAGGAACATTGCTAGAATTATGGGCTTCCAATGGGAGTTCCTCCCCTCGAAGTATTTGGGAGTTCCTCTCACTGCCAAACCCTTACACAAGAGCATATAAGAACCTGTTATCAACAAACTGCTAGAAAAGGTCAAGAAATGGACCTACAGATCTCTAAATTTAGCTGGTAGGTTAGTGCTAACCAAATCTATCCTTCAATCTATCACTGCCTTTATGATATCTTTTCCACCAGCTCCTCGAAGTGTTCTACATCAGCTCAGATCCATCCAATGAGACTTCCTCTAGCGCAAGGTGAAGGAGCATAAGAAATGGGCCTTGGTAGCTTGGGATAAGATATCCAAACCTAAGAGCTTTGGTGGGCTAGGTTTGGATGATCCTGACTTACTCAGCAAGGTTCTAGGTGCCAAATTATGGTGGCGTTGGGTTAAAGAGCCAGAGACTCAGTGGGCAATCATTTGGAAAGAAAAATATGCTAGCTCCTAGCACAACCATGATCTAATAAGAATGTCATGTCACAGAAAGGGCTCGCACATTTGGAACAAAGCCTGGGATAACAGGAGTTTAGTCCAAGGAAATAGCTTCTGGGAAATTAGAGAAGGAAATCTCAGCTTGTTCTGGGAGGACAGATGGCAACAAGAACCTATATTATTAAATGAAGACCTAACAGATTTCAAGGAAATCAATGATAGCAACAAACTTTCTAAGGTGAAAGACTTTTGGGAGCAAACCAATAACAATGATAAATGGAGAATCTAGAGGAATTTTGATCTTAGGGACATCATTGCCCTGAAGACTAAGGTAGAAACACTTAAGGAAAATTTATACCAATGGAAGATTTTGAAATTTGAGGGCCATGATCAACTGAGATGGGGAAACAATAATGAGGGGGTTTTTAACCTGAAGGAAGCAAATCTCATTCTCATTGACCTTATTTATCAATCTCCAAATAAAACATCGCTTAACCTTTGTAGACACCAGGGCTGGATGAAGATTAAACTTTTCATGTGGCCCGTTGAGCACAGGAAAATTTTAACCTGGTACAATATCAGGAAAAGGGGCATTCTGGGACCTTCCATATGTCAGCTTTCAGAGGGGTAGGAGGAAACCATGGAGCACCTTCTCAACAGTTGTATGTTCTCCTCTAATCTGTGGGACTCTTTTGCTTTTATTTTCCAACAGACGGATATGGACAAAAATAGCATCTGCAACACCCTGACCAACTGGAGAAATGATTTTACAGACAATGAAGTTCTAGCCATAGCTTGGGCCCTTTTTCAAAGCTTCATTGTCTGGAATGTTTGGAAAGAAAGGAAGAACCGAATCTTTAAAGAGGTAAAGAGAACTTCCCAATGCATTTTTGAGCCGATCTTAAAACAACTCAAGGAAACGGTTAGCACCATAGCTTGAAACATCCCCAAGAACCCTCCTTCAGCTATTGACCTAAGAATTCTTTGTGCACTGGGCCTGCAAGGCATCTCTCCTCAGGGTCTAGATAGGAATCCAATCTCCCTGAGGGAAGCAAAGGATTTTCGGCACCCTCCTCCAAAGGGATATTTGAAATACAACATAGATGGAGCCTCAAAAAGCAACCCGGGCGCAACTGGTTATGGAGGGGTCCTTAGAGATGAGGTAGGTACTATCCTCTTAATTTTCCACTGTCATTTGGGACATGCCACTAATAAATTGGCAGAGCTGATGGCTATCGAACAATTTTTATAGCTCCTGAGTGAGGACAATAGACAAAATGTGATAGTGGAGGCTGACTCTAAACTTATTATCAATTCATTCAAGAAAATGAGCGCGGGTTCTAAGCCAAAATAAGTCTCAAAAAATTGGAGACTAATTCAAGGATTTCAATGGATTCAAAACCACCTTCAGAGCCTCCATACTGTTAGCTTCAAGCATGTCCGCAAGTTGGCAAGAAAAGTGGTTGTATTTGCTCGCCAACCAGGGTGTTATCAGTACAGATATCAGAGTGACATCAAATTGGCATGAGCTGCCGCAAAGCAGGTTAAAGATGGTTGTTGAGGAACATGCAGATAATGATAAGCTGGGGTTTAAAGACAGAGCCTAGGACCAGGGATCGAATTGACTCAACCTTTGATTTCAACATCAACTTGTGTCATCATTATCGGATAGACAATTATGTGGTGCAGTGGATTCCGAGTCTGGTCGCTCATACTCACAAAGCAAACGAGAGGATTCTCTTTGTTTACCGTGTGGATCAAAACGAGTATTTCAATTCTTCGTTTAACGAAAACCCCCTTATATATTTAGGGTTTCAGGTTCGAGCAAGGATAATCCACAAGTGAAGAAAGAGCCCTGTGTTTTCCAGTGGCCGGGCCTTCAAGAATTTGGAGTCTCAGCATGGTTTACCACCCCCAAGCAGTTTCTGGTTGATCGCACAGTGTTTTGTTAGAAAGCGGTTTTGATGAAAACATCGCGATGCCATTCTCCCTCCAACACGTCGCAGGGAGAGGGTTCCAATAACTGCTCTTCCCCTCTCACTATCATCGACCCTTCTTATCCCGTGTGATATCGACATCATCCATTGGATCTAGTCAACAATGATCAACGGTTGCGATGGTTCGTGCATCTTGGGAGGCGGGACTTTTATACTTCGGCCTTTTTGACGAAGCAATATCCTCCTCATCTGTCGATCTTATTGCCTTTTTATTGGATGACTCAGATGAATAGGGTTTCCTCTACAGCAGTGTTCCCGGTTGGTTCTCATGCTTGTTGGTAGCCAGGTGGCATTTTTGTTCGTTTTTCCATGGGCTCGAGATTCTTTGTGAAACTTTAAGGTTCTCCCTGCATGTAAAATTGTATACTATCTTTTTGGTTTTATGAAATAGAAGGATTCATACTTGCTTTAGCAAAAAAATAAATAAAAGTTCTTCCAGAAGGGTGGTTGTCTAATTAGGAGATCTAGTTTCGGGGTCACGAGAACTTCTTAAATTACATATACAAGATTTAAAATGTGAATTCTTCTTCTTTTCCCTTCCCTGGTCGATCGATTGGAACTTTCAAGTTCAATTTCCTAAGTGTGATGTTGTTGTTCAAAAGAGAGAGCACATCCTAAAAGCTTGGCTCAAAGAAATTGAATTTATATTGTTACGAAGATGATCGAGATGACTATGCTATTGCATGTGTTGGTGTTGAAGTTATAGGGAATGTTGTTTGATAAGTAGTTGGTGCAAGCACTTTAATATGTTGATAAAATATAGACCATTTCAATACAACTATACTTTCATGGGCATCAAATGATTTTAAATATTTCAAATATTCTACCTTGTTGGCTAGTGATATGTGCCTTAACAATTGGTGATCAACTAGTATTTTATGTTTTAATAGTTGCACTTTATATCCTGGTTCTAGCATTCTAACTAAATATCCCTTTGTTGTTGTTGTCTTTGCTAAATCTTGCTACTATCCAATATCCTTCTTTTAATTTTTTTCTATGTTGCTCACAGAGATTTTTCTAGTGCTTCAAATATGGGTTTATCTCAAGAATGCCTTAGGT
Organism: Pinus taeda; assembly: GCA_000404065.3. Classification (NCBI taxonomy): domain Eukaryota; kingdom Viridiplantae; phylum Streptophyta; class Pinopsida; order Pinales; family Pinaceae; genus Pinus; species Pinus taeda. The sequence continues at coordinate 44,082 of APFE031130112.1, forward strand.
CAGGTTTCTTAGTAGATGTTTCTTTTAGCCTTTATTTACTTATGGAGATCAAGTCTTGGGTTTATTTCACTCTACTAGAGGAACTTGTTCGTTAGTTGTAGGTGAGGTTGAGGTAACATCTGCTTGTAAAGTAGTTTTCTTTAGAATTTCCTTTAATAGATCTTCTCACATAGTATTATTATATGGGACTTCCCGAGTACATCTTGCTTCGATGAAATCTTAAATTCATAATCCTTTTATTCAATAATTGTTGTGGTAGTCACACAAGGTGAATTAGAAGTCAATTTGATGTCTAGATATTTTTTTTTTCTCATTGCAATCACTCAACCGTCCTCAATTCTGTCTGTATTGAACTTCCATTTTATATGCTAACTTTGGTTGAAGTGAATTGTTGATTCTCCTCTATTTTGTGACCTACCATCATTTTCTATATTTTTATTTCAATGAATACATCTTTGACATGTCCAAGTTACTACAAGGTGTCTCTTCTGATAGATGATGCTAGAAATTGTTGCAATTCTATGTTTCTTTGTTATTTTTACCCTTTTCTTGTGTATGCTCCAACACTTCTTAGGAAATTGAGTCTAAATTCTCTTAGTATTGTGGGCCTTGTAGTTAAATACTCATCAAATTTTCTTTTCAACTGGTATTATATGTTGATGTGTGAATCAATTTCAAACATTGTGAGTCTCAACTTGAAATCTACTTAGAAGATTCTATGATAGGTACTAAGATGTAAAATTTAAATGGCCTTGGGTATAATTTTTCTTTCCTTTCTTATTATTTTTCATTGTCTAAAAAGGGTAAAATTATATCCCCTAGCCCTTCTCAAGCTTGCGGTGGAATTGGGAATATTTTGTTAGCCTCTTGACTTAGTTCTCTAAGCATATGGTCAATTGCAGTCTAATATGAAATCTCTTGTGCTTCTATATCTAAAGAGTTTAATGAGATTTAGTAGCCTGGGAAGAGCTTGAAGCCATAGCTATCAGTGTTTGGATGAAGAAGAGCAACATAATTGATATGGCATTGGAACCCAAGCTTGTGGTTTTGCACCAAAATTAATTGGGAAAAGACAACTAGACTTTGAGTGAGGTGTTAGAGGACACCTAGAGGAGAAAAGGGTAGTGAAAGTCATTCGAAATAGATGTCTCTAATAAGAGATAATAATTTTTATATGTGGTTGGTGGTTAACTTGTCTGGTTGGGCAAGTCAACTTGGGCTAAAGTATGCCCCATGGAAAAATTCATGGATCCACGTGTGTGCATATAAATAGAAGTTAATTGTTTGAGATTTAGAGCACATCCAAAGTGCAAATGAAATTAGGTATAACTTTGAGATAGATAGTGAATTTGAGGTAGCTCACAAGCTAGCAAGGAGGATGACTTTGGCACAAGATGTGGAGTAATGTCTCTTATGTTTGGGTGTGGATAGCCATGATGAATAAGGTCGTAGTTCTAAGTTAATTTTGTGTAATTTTCTTTGCTACTTTTGTGTGGTGTTTGGATCTCTATTGAGGCCACAGGGAATTGTTGTTACAACATAATGTTGGAGGCATAATTTGGATGGTCAAGAGGGCTTGTAAAACATCTCTAGCTTAGAAATAGTTACTCCAAGGAGAGAGGTAGTTGAACATAAGTGTCTTCCATTCTAGATAGCTCAGATCACTTGTTGTTGTGAGAAAGAGAATTGTAAGGTATTTTTAGTAGGTTCCTTACGCCAAAAATAATACTTTGGAAGTATAGAAAGGAAATCAAAAGAAGAGAATGTCTTTGGAGAAGGGAAACATAGTCGGGAGTAGCTATTTAGGGTTGTTGGTGTGCCCTAATCATATCTCCAGAAGCTTATATCTTTAGGACAAGAGGACCAGGAGTATATTGGAAAGCAAGGTATGTGTATCCTCTTATTGATGTTGATTTGCTAGTCGAATCAGACATCCGGGTTGCAAATTTTGGTATTGGACACACGTGGACTACTGGGGGGAAGTGTGAGATTGGACCAAGTTGGCCCTAAATGCATCACCATTGAAGGACTAAGGTGACTAATAAATTAGGCATAGATCGAAGGAGCTTAAGGTTTGATCTATGAGGAAAAGAAGTTGTAACCCAGGTTCATTGTGGGAGAAAGAATTTCAAGTTATTTATTTTGTTTAAAGTTTAATTGTTCATTCATTACCAATATCAATTTATTTAAACAAATTATCACCATTTTATAATTTTACTACATTCCACAATTTTTTTTGTAAAAAAATATTTAAGAGAGAGAAAACCATAAACAAAATAACCATAATGACACTAAACATACCTCACATATAACCATATCCATAGCTATATTAAGGTCTTAGAGAGACCGAAACTCCCCTCCCTCAAAATAAATACAATTCCTATTAATATAGTTTTTGATTGTTTAGAAATATTAATATATTTTACATATAAATAAACAAAAAATTACAAATTGTAATTTTGAATCATCTTCATTCTCCGTCTCTATGCAAAAAAAATAATAAATAGGTATTAATAATAAGATATAGAGAAAAATAATTACAATGTTAAAATTTTGAGAAATAATTTACAATAAAATGG
>APFE031130120.1:10658-72719 GCA_000404065.3 Pinus taeda
CTTAGACTCCTATATATAGAAAGGAGGTCTTTTCATTTGTATCATCCAAGAATTGTTCATTTGTGTAATGTAAAGGAGGTTGCCCCCTTGAAGAGGCTGAATTCTAAGGCGTTTATCTATCTTTTCTATTTTTTTTGAGCTGGTTTCATAACAAATCCCAATTTCATTGGAAAGTTTTGGACAAAATTATTTTCTCTTCTTGGTACTCAATTGGATCATAACTCATATCATCATCCTCAATTTAATGGGAAAACTGAGATAGTGAACAAATTTTTGGAAGGATATCTTAATTGCTTTGTATCTAAAAGTCAAACACAATGGGTCAAGTGGTTAGATTTGGAAGAATGGTGGTATAACATTTCCTTCCATACCACAACAAAAGTGACCCCATTTATGGAACTTTACAGATATCATCCATTGTCCATCACATCATCTCAATATACAGTGCTAAGGTTCAAGCAATGGAATATCATATCTAGCATCAACAACAAGTTATCCAACTCCTGAAGGATAATATGATTCTAGTGCAGAATTGAATCAAGCAACAAGCATATCAACATCATAGTGAAAGAAGTTTTGACTTGGGTGATTGAGAATTTTTACGGCTACAACCTTATTGTTGTCTAGGTAAATCCTCTCTGTGAATAGAGATGATCCCTCTAGCCCAATGAGTGGGACTAGTAACCTATGTGACAATCGACAAGACATTTTCCTAAATTACAATCTACAAGACACTATCCTAAATTACAATCGAAATGAGACAAGAGGAAGGAGACCTACCTTATTCTGATTCTATAACACACTCCTTTGTTGAATATCTTGATTGCTCATTCCTTAGGTTCAACTCTACTACTCACAACATTTGAATACCTGAACAAGAGGCCAAAAACACAACAAAGCATACAAATGCAACAAGCATAATCGAATGTATTCCACTTAATAGATCAAGCATTAAGATAAATGATGCATTAGCACAAGAATTTATGGAAAGTGAACTAGAAGTTGTATATATTAATAAATAAAAAAGGAATCATACAACCAAAGCCTTGATTTCAATAATCCCTCCTTGAGTGAATGTCCAAGTCTAAGCTCAAGCTCTCCTAGCACTCCTTCTCCAAGCCAAATGAGTAGCATGTAGGCACTATCTCAACATAAGGGTGCAAATAATCAGAGACCAACCATTTGGGAATGGGAGAGGATGAATATATAGGTAGGGAGAGGGAGTTAGGATCTCTCCAAATATAGGGGAAGGCCCTCATCTCGAGGAGGTAGCTCATAGGGATAAGATCAAAGGGAAATATTGGGAGAATTCGACTACATCCACAATGAACAACCTCCAACTCGTCATTCTGGATGCCTCTAGATCATGAAGCTTCTTGTCCTCTTCAGGATAACTTTCCTTTTAGGGATCAGCGCAAGTATCCAAGTAAAAAGTGTGATGGCAGTGCAAGGCTATTATAGTGCAACTCGCAATCAGAACGTGTTTCTAGTGTCACAGTTGCGCTGACCCTAAAATTAGGGTTTTGAGCTTACTTCTTTAGGGAAGGCTCAAGGCATGTTTTCATTAAGTATTCGGGGAGGATTTGGACGCATATCAAGATGGGTACACTACATAATTGCCACTTTTCAGGCACTTTGAGGTATGACACAAGGAAGTGCAGGGGGCATGACAAAATATTATGTAAGAGATGCCCCTTAAAGCATGAAGGAATAATAGGGAGTGATGGCTGAGATGATTTACAAGATTTTGTGAGGACACAAAAAAACATTGTCAGGAGACTTGAAAATCAAGGACGCATATACATATACATATCTAATATCAAAATATGAATCCATGGTATGGATGTAGTCATCTCAATAGAAAGGAATATGTGATAAGATCCACGGCATGGACGCAACCATCTGAATGAAAAGGATAATTTGGAATTCTAAGATCCAAGGTATGGACGCGACCACTTGATCTAGAAGGATCAACATCATCATAAATGTAAAGTCCCATGGTATGCTCGCAACCATCCGTATACAAGAAACATGTATACAATCATGAACAATACATAAATCCACACAGCCTGTGTTATAACAAATAAAACTCAGGGTCTTTCGCTCCATCCCAACCTAATAAAAGTATGAAATATAACATGTGAATGAACGTATTGGAGTCGAACATACTAGAAAACCACCTAATTACCGACCAATGATGTGGACTATTAACAGGCACAAGAGAAACCACCAATGGTCCTCAACATAATCCAGTACAATCTGTGAATGTGAAAATGAAGTTGAAGTCGAACACTCATGGAATCATTCGATCAGAGGCCAATTTGAAAACCTGTCGTTAGATGTGAAGAAAATTCCATTAAGGCATGCAAGCTCTAAGGTACTGAAAGGGGGTCTCTAAGTCATCTTCCTGGATAATGAGTTTAAGTCAATAGGAAGTGACCTGTCGAAGGAGGGCCATAATGATTCCCTCTGTTAGAGCCTAGATTTACCTCAGGCTAAAAAGGTAGGGTCCAGGACCAACATCAAACCATGCTCAGCCTCGTATCTAGCCCTATGAGGATAGGAGAGGGCTCTCTCCGGGTCAATCTCAACAAAATATAATCGATGGGGCTTGAGATGACTGAACTTAAAAAAATAATTTTAGGCTAGGTATGAAGTGCAAGGATTTTATTTGATTTTGTTTTTGGGGGTTTTGTTGGAATCAAGGGAAAAGAAAATTAGGGTCCAGGGATGAAGGCCAATTTTGTAGAGTTCTGATTGGGGCAAGAAAAGCAATCATTTTGATGCTTTGATTTGTAAAGATCGAGGTTTCAGACTGGTGAGAAGCTGAAGAGGGCAAGAGGGTATCAAGAATCCTCTTCAAACTGAAGAAAACATTGACAATTAAACAAAACTAAAAGGAAGAGCACGGCAAGCTAATGAATTCTACCTTTGCCACTCATTTATTTAATTTCAGAAGCAAAAGAGAAAGGAAATGGTACACATAAATATCAGTGAACTTACAAATTACATAGAGAAAAACACCATCAAAACATAGAGCCACAAGGATCCTAAAAAGTGTTGTAAACCCTGGTCTTTCCTTTGCCAAAAATGCAGAAATCAAATGTACAATGGAGTGCCAAGCAATCCCAAGTGTCCAACCATGAAAATGGCTAAGAAATTACATGATATAGACAAGCCTACCTCCTTCCCATGCCTCTAGGGGTCAAGCTCATCATTCTATGAGTTGTTTCAACCATATCTAAACAAGGAACTGAAAAACAAGCAATGAAACAACTTGCCTCTATATGAAAGGAAACTGATTCATTCACTATCTTTTCACTTTTTAGTGAATGAATCTACATGGATGAAAAACAATGTGCCCAAATTACATCAAAGTCATGAATTTACATCAAGATAAATCAAGAGTTACATGAAAAAGTGAAACTAGTCAAAACTGGGCGAAATTCTGAGCTGCTGAGTGAAACATAGGCCAAATTTCCATATGCGTCGCGCCTGAAATATGTATGCATAACACAAGTTTGAGGCTGATTTTGAGGGCCTTACCGAAGCCCCAATTGAGCTCATGATAACTAGTTAGAAAGCCCTATCTGTCTACTTTTCAACCCAAGTGGAACTTCTATATTTGGTGTCCGTTTGCCCCTCCAAAAATCCAATATCCCAACACTACTTCTTGTGTGTCAAAATAGGAGCAGTGAGGTCATTGTTTGAGTGTTTTTGACCTCTTTGAGGGCTCAAAACCTACCCAAATTTCTTGGCCATAGGTAGGCAAGTATAACTTTTCATGAAAAATCTAGAAATGCATTTTTTTTGTGATTTGGAGCCCTCGAGCAAAAGTGAGTGCCACATGGCGCGACGCATGGGGAGAAAAACTTTGTTTTTTGTGCAAAAATTTTCCAAAATGAAACAATTGCTCCAAGTTTTTTGAAATTTGGGTTGGACCTTCTTTAACAAGAGCTATGTTGAGCCAAGGATTCCTCAGGAAATATCCAAAGTCGATCATGCTCCTTTTGCTTCTTTTACCTCTTTGATGCCTTCCTTAATTTTGCCTTTAAACTCCTTATTCGCGCCTTGCAAACTTTATTCCCTACCATGTAATGAAAATCCATGTGTCTCAGCAATGCTTTGTCCTCGTCAAACTTTTCTAGCAGTCTCTCTAAGTGGATGTTGACTCTCTCGAGCCAAGACTCTCGATCGGCATTGATCTCCCGCTTGAGTGAAGTGAGCTCCATCCTCCTCCTTTAGGGCAGCTTTGGTGATTTTTCTTTATGTTTTTGCCACCTCTATGAGGCCTCCTGGGTTCATGTACTTCTGTTGGAAAATCACTGTGGGTTTCTTCCTCATACTCATATGAAGAATAAGATGCCATCCCCGCTAGTGAGTAAACTATCTTGGAGCTGCCTTAAGGAGAAATAAATGAGCTGTGATATGTTTGACTTTTGGCACCAAGGGAAAACAATGATATAGGGGACTGTAGGAGGGAGAAAATAATGAGGGATTTGAGGGATTGTTGGGATAGGGTTTAGTTAGGGAAATATGGGATGTTTTGGGAGTTTTTGTATAGGATTAGGGTTTGGGAATTTTACATTTGGGAGTTTGGGAAAGGGGACATGGGATAGGGAATTAGTGACTTTAGGGGGTAGGGGAACTTAGGGAATAATCAAATCAAGGGACACATGGGAGAAGGATGTGATGGAGGAATGATAGACTTAGTAGAAAAATAGTTAATAAAACCCTAGGCAGCAAGTTTTTTGGAATTTCAAATGGTAGGGTTTGATTTTTGTTAAACAATTACCATTCATCAACCACCATGATATAACACCAAACTTGGATAAAAAATGATGATGAAGGCTCTACCTACTTGTCACAAGACCGTTCCATGCATTTTTGGGTGATTTGAGTGGATCTTGGAAGTTTTTGGGCTCTTTGGCTGTATGCACCATGCATCTAGCCCAATACGCTGCGCTCGTACAGATTAACAAAGGATTATGAGGCCCAGTGCATCGCGCCTGGTGAGTGCGCCACGCCTCCTATCCAGTGCGTTGGAATTTTTCTAGAATACATTTGGAGGCCTTCTCGGTGTTCAAATTGGGCACAGGATATCTCGTTGGAAATTTCTTTGAGTCTAATTTCCAACCCAACTAGAATTTTTCAATTTAGAGTTCAATGGCCCTGTCAAAAATCAAATCTCCCGAGACTGGTCAAAATGTACCAAATGAGGCTACCTCAAGGCAAAGTGTTGTTGCAGTCAACTTTGGAAGGTATTCCTAAACTCCAAATTGAGCGCATGATAGCTCATTGGAAATATCTTTGTATCTAGTTATTATTTGACTCATCAAGCAAGTCATTTGGCCAACCAAGCTAGGAGAAAACGTCATTGTCCCAAGGTCACTTCAGAAGTGCATCAATTCTCCTGAGGCAACTGTAGTTTTGACATTTATCTAAAACCATGACACCTGTGTAAAAAGTGAAGGTGGTTTTTCTTCCTTGGCCTATTATGGACAAAAAATTCTCTTAGGTTTCCCAAAATCATCTTTTATTGCTCAGAAACATCATTGGAGTAAAACCTATCCCGATGTGTGGAAAAGGGGATTTTTCGAAATGAAGCAAAATGAAGGAGATAGGGGGCTTCTAAATTCTTGAGGAAATTTTGAGAAGTAGGGAAGGATGTTAGGAAATGGGAGAAAGTTGAATTTCAAATATTGAGTGAGGGGAAGGGGTCCAAAAAGGAAAAACATAGGCCTAGCCTAGAAAATAGGGTTTGTGCGAAAATGAGGAATTTGGGGGATCTCAGTGATGGGAAGTGTTTAATAAGGTACATTAAGGATAGGGGAAGGTGTATGAAGATCATGATGCAAGTTTTGCTGATTATTTGACCATCCAAGAGAAATTACCTTCAAAACCCTAGGAGAGGGAAATGAACTTTACCTAGGCACAACCGAAGCATGAACAAGGTGTAAAATGACCCAGTGGAACTTGAAATGATGATGAAAACCCTCTGAATGATGGTACACTCAACTGAATGGTGACATGGACCGACATTTGGACAACTTTGAAAGGAGTAAAAGCAAACCCTAGGCCTAATACCTAGTGACCAAATTTTTACTTGAAGACTCACTGAAATGATAAAATTTGACCTTGAAACCTTAAAATCACTTTGTAAGAGCATGTTTGATCACTGGAGGAAGGCTGCAAAGACTGACACTAAAATTGGCTCCAATGGGGATGGTAGCTCCTTGGAGGTGCCAAGAACAGTTGATCTTTGGGAGAGCAGACTAATGCCTTATCCATTCGGCAATGGAGTCAAAAACTCAAGCTGAAATGCATGACTGAAAACGGATGACTTGATGACACAAATTGACTCTCACTCAACTAAAGACTGACTCAATACTTAAACACAACCAACAATCTGGAAAATAGTGCTCAAAGTAGAGCTTATTCATCAAAACCTACTTTGACAGTTTCATTCATCACCTGATTGAGTGAAATGAAACAACCAATGCAACTAAGTAAGCATTCTAACTGTTGTTTGAATTCTCCACAAGTGCTTGTTCATGAACAACAAGAGAGAATTACTGAAAGGCAACTCCCATGGAAACTTAGAGACAGATTCGTTGAATGATACGAATTCTCTATCTGCCTCCAAAAACACTGCATAAGGATCTTGAAATTCATGCACACTAGGACTTAGCTCATCTAATGGATTACTTCTCTTCCCTTCATACCATGAATGCAAACTTTGATTTGAGCTTTGTGATGAGACTTCTGCTGAAAATGACAAAGAAACCGGTTGTTAGATCAAGTTTGTATCAATACTTTTGTCAAGCCCACAGATAGGAGAAGGAATTTGACTGCAAACATCATCCAACACATCAGCTATTGGATCATGAAAAACTTGAAAAAACTACTGCAACCCATTTTCTATTGGTTCGGATGAGATTACATGACCTTCTACAGGCTGCTCGTTTGAAGATATACTATGCAGTTTTCCCTTCAAAAACTGAAATGATTCAAAACAAAATGGTACGAAACCATCTTGTATCATTTGATCATATGTACCAACTTCCATGTCTTCATCTACAACTTGACAATCAATGGCATTCGGGGGCTGCAAATCTGGATATGAGAAGTCTTGAAAAAGGTTTTCATTGTCCTCAAGATGATCCAAATCAAGACTTGTCAACAGTTGATTTCTGATTGCATGAATGTTGTCTCTGATGAACTGAAATGAAGAAAAACAAAAAGGAAAAGATCCTTCACTTACTTCAAAATTTGCTGCAATTTCCTCATCACTATCATAGCTGATATGCATCGGTTGATAACTGTACTCGAGCTGCTAAAAGTGAACTTCTTCCTCCCACAAACTAGTTGCTGATTTGTCTGCAAGATTAGCTTTTGTTTGGAGAACATAATCATCATCATACTGATCAAACTGAGGCAAATCATTAGTATTAAACACATCATCAAGCATACATGTCATATCAATAGATCTCTCTTCTCCAAGATGATCTATAAAACAATCATTATCAGATCTATGACAGCTGGGATAAGAAAGAAAATATTTTGGATCAACAACTGGTTCTTCTTCAATCAGTGAGCCAGGGGCTTGAACATCATAATCATTCCTTGTGGTGATATTTTGCATCATCTCTTCCACTGCACTTGCCAAAATATCAAGCTTTACCTCTAAAGATGTCGATTCCTCTGGATCTATGTTTTTCATCTCTTCTTCCTTCAACTTTTCCCTTTGGATCAGCAAATGGGCCTCTACATCTACTGCACTTTTCTGCATCTCTTCAAGTGCTGCCAGGTTCCTTTCTCTCAGCTGAAACTCCATTTCTGGATCAAAGGCACCCGAGTAGTGCAAGAGAGCGGATCTAGGAGGAGGTCTTATATAAACTGGCATTGAATAATAAATGTGGTTAAATCTAGCAGAAAATTGTTGTACTGTCTCCCCTGGTTTTCTTTTCAGCTAGTTATACTCTTCTATAATCAAGAAATGGTTGTCTTACCACCCACCTGTCAAGGAAAACTTTGACGAACTGCTGGAAATCTGAGATGCTCGCATCAGGTAGGGTTTTGAACCAACTCTTGACTTTACCTTGCAAAGAAAGAGAAAAAAGCTTAAGACTGGCATCTTCTTCATCAACTTTAAAAAGGTCAAGCAAAGACTCAAAATTCAGTACATGTCTCTCAGCAGTGATGTTGTCACGTTCACCATCAAATCTTGGTAGATATAGGTTATGATTTTTAGGGAAAGATGGAATATAGGAGGTAAAATCAGAAGCTTGTTTCGATCTAGAATTTTACAAGGTATAGGGGTATGTATAAGTATAGAATCAGTCTTGGCCTCTTGGGGCTCATCAATTTGAAGACGGTCATCACAAGATTCAGAAGAAGGGTCTTGATCAAGATCAAAGGCATGCAAATCTTTGGTATTTACAATCTTCAAAGGGAAGGAATCAAATGCAGGTTGAGGATCTCTTCTCAAACGCAGTATACTTTGCAAATCCTTCTTGACATTCTCAGGGAAAGAGAATAAATAATTTACAACAAAGAACAAAATGTCTTGGATGAAATTCCAACTTGAATACCTGATCTTTCCATATTGTCCTTTCATGTTTTTGCTGGTCGGTTTCATCCTCCAATGGAGTCCTTGGATCTGATCGCAAAAATGATTTGGAATCGCTAGATGAATGATTCATCCTTGCTGTGTCTGATCGTTGTCCATCATCAACAATTAGATCTAACTTTGATACATGTACTGGGGTGATTGTTTAGATTAGATGTACAGTTTATAAACTAGACCGGAGATTGACTGAAGCAGCTTTCATCTACTTTCGCTAATGCAAAGCAAGAGCGTTTCGAAGGCTACCTAGCTAACTTCAGGTTTCGTCTGTAGTATACAAAGCCAAACAATGAAAATAAACTTTCTTCCCCAGTATGGTCGCCACTATGTTAGAGCCTAGATTTACCTCAGGCTGAAAAGGTAGGGTCCAGGACCAACATCAAACGATACTCAGCCTCGTAGCTAGCCCTACGAGGATAGGAGAGGGCTCTCTCTGGGCCAATCTCAGCAAAAGATAATTGATGGGGCTTGAGATGATTGAACTAAAAAACTAATTTTAGGCTAGGTATGAAGTGCAAGGATTTGATTTGATTTTGTTTTTGGGGGTTTTGTTGGAATCAAGGGAAAAGCAAATTAGGGTCTGGGGATGAAGGCCAATTTTGCAGAGTTATGATTGGGGAAAGAAAGGCAATCATTTTGATGCTTTGATTTGTAAATATGGAGGGTTCAGATTGGTGAGAAGCTGAAGAGGGAAAGAGGGTATCACGAATCCTCTTCAAACTGAAGAAAACATTGAGAATTAAACAAAACTAAAAGGCAGAGCACAGCAAGCTAATGAATTCTACCTTTGCCACTCATTTGTTTAATTTCAGAAGCAAAAGAGAAAGGAAATGGTACACATAAATGTCAGTGAACTTACAAATTACATAGAGAAAAACACGATCAAAACATAGAGCCACAAGGATCCCAAAAAGTGCTGCAAACACTGGCCTTTCCTTTGCCAAAAATGCAGAAATCAAATGTACAATGGAGTGCCAAGCAATCCCAAGTGTCCAACCATGAAAATGACTGAGAAATTACATGATATAGAAAAGCCTAACTCCTTCCAATGCCTCTAGGGTCAAGCTCCTCATTCTAGGAGCTGTTTCAACCATATCTAAAAAAGGAACTGAAAAATAGGCAATGAAACAACTTGCCTCTATATGAAAGGAAACTGATTCATTCACTATCTTTTCACTTTTTAGTGAATGAATCTACATGGATGAATAACGATGTGCAAAAATTACATAAAAGTCATGAATTTACATCAAAATAAATCAATAGTTACATGAAAAAGTGAAACTAGTCAAAACTGGGCGAAATTCTGAGCTGCTCAGTGAAAAATAGGCCAAATCTCCCTATGCGTCACGCCTGGAATCTATATACGTAGCACAACTTTGAGGCTGATTTTGAGGGCCTTACCGAAGTCCACAGTGATCTCATGATAGCTAGTTAGAAAGCCCTACCTGTCTACTTTCCAACCCAAGTGGCATTTCTAGATTTGGTGTCCGTTTTCCCCTCCAAAACTCCAATCGCCCAAAACTGCTTCCTGTGTGTCAAAATAGGGGCAGTGAGGTCATTTTTTGAGTGTTTTTGACCTCTTTGAAGGCTCAAAACCTACCCAAATTTCTTGGCCATAGGTAGGCAAGTATAAATTTTCATGAAAAATCCAGAAATGTAAAGTTTTTGTGATTTGGAGCCCTCTGGCAAAAGCGAGCACCACGTGGCGCGACGCATAGGGAGGAAAACTCTGTTTTTTGTGCAAAAAATTTCCAGAATGAAAAAATTGCTCCAAATTTTTTGAAATTTGGGCTGGACCTTCTTTATCAAGAGCTATGTTGAGCCAAGGATGCCTCGACCAATATCCAAAGTTGATCATGCTCCTTTTTCTTATTTTTCCTCTTTGATGCCTTCCTTAATTTTGCCTTTAAGCTCCTTATTCGTGCCTTGCAAACTTTATTCCCTGCCATGTAATGAAAATCCATGTGTCTCAGCAATGCTTTGTCCTTGTTAGCCTTGTCTAGAAGTCTCTCTAAGTGGATGTTGACTCTCTCGAGCCAAGACTCTCAATCGGCACTGATCTCCCGCTCGAGTGAAGTGAGCTCCATCCTCCTCCTTTAGGGCAACTTTGACGATTTTTCTTTATGTTTTTTCCACCTCTATGAGGCCTCCTGGGTGCATGTCCTTCTATTGGCGAATCACTATGGGTCTCCTCCTCATACTCATATGAAGAATCAGATACCATCACTGCTAGTGAATAAACTGTCTTGGAGCTGCCTTAAGGAGAAATAAGTGAGGTGTGATATGTTTGACTTTTGGCACCAAGGGAAAATAGTGATATAGGGGACTGTAGGAGGGAGAAAACAGTGAGGGATTTGAGGGATTGTTGGGATAAGGTTTAGTTAGGGAAATATGGGATGTTTTGGGAGTTTTTGTATAGGATTAGGGTTTGGGAATTTTACATTTGGGAGTTTGGGAAAGGGGACTTGGGATAGGGAATTAGTGACTTTAGGGGGTAGGGGAACTTAGGGAATAAAGAAATCAAGGGACAAATGGGAGAAGGGAGTGATGGAGGAATGATAGACTTAGTAGAAAAATAGTTAATCAAACCCTAGGCAACAAGTTTTTTGGAATTTCAAATGGTAGGGTTTGATTTTTGTTAAACAATTACCATTCATCAACCACTATGATATAGCACGAAACTTGGATAAAAAATGATGATGAAGGCTCTACTTACTTGTCACAGGACCAATCCATGCGTTTTTGGGTGATTTGAGTGGATCCTGGAAGTTTTTGGGCTCTCTGGATGTATGCACCACACATCCAGCCCAATGCACTGTGCCCTTCCTATGCGCCACGCCCGTGCAAATTAACAAAGGATTTTGAGGCCCATTGTGTCGTGCCTGGTGAGTGCGCTGCGCCTCTTGCCCAGTGCGTTGCGCTTTTTCCAAAAGACTTTTGGAGGCCTTCTATGTGTCCAAATTGGGCATGGGATAGCGCGTTGGAAATTTATTTGAGTCTAATTTCCAACCCAACTAGAATTTTTCAATTGGGAGTTCATTTTCCCTGTCAAAATTCAAATCTCCCAATACTAGTCAAAATGTGCCAAATGAGGCTGCCTCAAGACAGAGTGCTGTTGTAGTCAATGTTTGAAGGTGTTCCTCAACTCCAAATTGAGATCATTGTAGCTCTTTGTAAATATATTTGTGTCTAGTTATCATTTGACTCATGAAGCAAGTCATTTGGCCAACCAAGATAGGAGAAAACGTGATTTTCCCAAGGTCACTTCAGAGGTGCATCAATTCTCCTAAGGAAACTGTAGTTTTGACATTTATTATAAACCATGACACCTGTGTAAAACGTGAATGAGGTTTTTCTTCCTTGGCCTATTTTGGACAAAAAACTCTCTTAGTTTTTCCAAACTCATCTTTTATTGCTCAGAAACAGCATTGGAGTAAAACCTATCCCGATGTGTGGAACAGGGGATTTGTCGAAATGAAGGGGATAGGGGGCTTCTAAATTCTTGAGGAAATTTTGAGAAGTAGGGAGGGATGTTAGGAAATAGGGGAAAGTGTAATTTCAAATATTGAGTGAGGGGAAGGGGTCCAAAAAGGAAAAACACAGGCCTAGCCTAGAAAATAGGGTTTGTAGCAAGAAACTAGGGTTTGTGTGAAAATGAGGAATTTGGGGGATCTAAGTGATGGGAAGTGTTTAATAAGGTACATTAAGGATAGGGGAAGGTGTATGAACATCAGGATACAAGTTTTGCTAATTATTTGACCATCCAAGAGAAATTACCTTCAAAACCCTAGGAGAGGGAAATGGACTTTACCTAGGCATAACCAATGCATGAACAAGGTGTAAAATGACCCAGTGGAACTTGACATGATGGTGAAAACCCTCTGAATGATGGTACACTCAGCTGAATGGTGACATGGACCAACATTTGGACAAGTTTGAAAGGAGTAAAAGCAAACCCTAGGCCTAATACCTAGTGACCAAATTTTTACTTGAAGAATCACTAAAATGATAAAATTTGACCTTGACACCTTAAAATCACTTTGTAAGAGCATGTTTGATCACTAGAGGAAGGCTACAAAGACTGACACTAACACCCTCATCATAAACATGAAACTAGGAATAAAGTGGAATAAATGAGTATGAACCAAGGCTATAGCAAAAGGTCAGACAATGCATGGTAATAAACTACAGATATTAATTCTCTTAAACGTCAACGACACAACTTCGGAGTGTGGTAGCATTTGACTCAACATAGGACCAGGGGTCATGATGATGAGATGGAATAGTCAGATGAGAGGCAAAATGGATCACCCAAACCTAGAAAGACAAGTGACTGAGTGATGATATCTCAAACCCAACACGTGAAACAAATGAGTGTCATGTTCAAGAAGGACATGCTGCCTATACAAGTGATGTTTCAATTTCATTTTCCCCACTATTTATAGTGAGTACCCCAATTATTTTTAATTGTAGAATTGAAGGGGATAGAATTTTCTTGTCATATAAGTTCATTCTTCGAATGAATCCATCCTAGTAAGTTTTACGAGTCCTAGGAGGGAGAAACTCGGTCTAGTCAAGGTGACATGTCTTTCGCTGTTTAATTTTTACGAGTCCAACAAAAGCATAACTCAATGTATTTTTCATATTTAGAGAGTTTGAAAAGGAGAGGAAAAAGAAAACTCCATCCTGTCCCTTTTTGTAATTTTTCTCTTGAACTCGAAAAGGTAGAAAACTATATTCAAGAGAACCTCTTGACCATGTCAACCAAGGTGTACATATTTCATAAATAGTCAATCCCAACCCAAAAAGGGGTAAATGTAGATTGAGATGACGTTAATTCA
Organism: Pinus taeda; assembly: GCA_000404065.3. Classification (NCBI taxonomy): domain Eukaryota; kingdom Viridiplantae; phylum Streptophyta; class Pinopsida; order Pinales; family Pinaceae; genus Pinus; species Pinus taeda. The sequence continues at coordinate 24,129 of APFE031130120.1, forward strand.
TTTAATTTAACGAGTTCGAAAAGAAAACTACTTGGCAATATTTTCATATTTCAAGAGTCAGAAAAGAGCTTAAAGATGACTCCATGGGGGTTCCTTTTTTGTCTATTTTAAACAAGTCCAAAAAAGATTTAAAACAAAAACTTGTTGAATCGGTAAAAAATGATCAATGTAACCACCAAAAGGAGCTTTTAACTATACAAATACAACCACGCATCATTGATTCAATAAAAATAATAAAATATTGGCAAAAATGTGTTTAAAATTTATAAAAAGACCAAAAGTAAAAACATTTTTACCATTTCACTTGGAGTAAACTAGAGAGTGCATTTTACCCCTTTTTCCTTGGTTCTTCAGGCAAGCACTGTGGGAAATCCAGGGCACTATTTCACAAACCATTAGCTGCAAGTAATATTTATTCCTTTTCTCTTGCTTTTAATTCTTATTTCATGCCATTTCATAGGATTTTTAGCTGGTTAAGGGGAGGATTTCAATTTATAAAATTAGAGGCGACTAGCAGGATTCTGCTCATCGGATCCACACTGATCACCCCTAAGTCCAAAAGGCTCTTGTGCTACCAGCGCGAAAAAATTTAGAGAGTCGAATTGGGCGCATAGTGGAAAAAAGAAAGATAATTCCTCTCTCTTGATCGGTGTTTTCAATATTTTGATCTGTGGAAAGGCATCTAAATGATGTTTATGGGTTATTTGTAGGATATTTTGACAAAGATGGTCATTGAATGGAAGGAAAGAGGTCACAAGGCAGAATATCACCAAGCTTCCCAAAGCATTGAATGTGTCAATGCTTTAAGGGACTACAAGTTATTGATATTCTTCCAAACCCCAAGACTCAGAGCTCAAAATGATTTGTTAAATTATCTAATCAGACTATGGGATGTTGATCTGCAGATATTCATCATCAAAGATCAAGAATTAGAGCTGGAAGTAGATGATATCTACTTCATCACTAGATTTTCCAGAAGATGGGGAAATAATCCAACTCTTCGAAGCTCATACTAGAGATGAGAGCACCAACACCTTGATACGAAGGCATTGCCTAGGTGCAGAGAAAATTGTGAGAAAGAAGGTGAAGATAGAAACAATAGACAATCTTCCCTTGAGCATGATTCTACACACCATGGCTTGTAAATCTGGGGCATGGGCGTTGCATGAGGCAACAAAATCACAATTCCAATATGCAGTGGATTGCCTTGCTCCAACAGTGTTCAATTGGTGCGAGGGACTGTTGGTCAACATGAAGAGATAACTAACCAAATGAAAGTTTGGAAAAATGAAGCAATTTGACTTTGGATCAATTTTGGTCACTTTCTTTTTGGAGCATGTGCCCCTATTTCGATACCATTGGGTAGAGGTGGATGTCCCAGCTCCACAATATCTGAGGCTGCTCAGATGGAGTGAGATCATGCCTCAAGGAGAGGGAGGTCAATGGATGCATTTTCCTCCATAGTTCTTTGGTTGGCTGTGACAACAACTGATCATCATGGAGGACTATGCCTATCCAGGCATGAACTGCAAAGGAGATCCAGATCTGTCTCTACCATTGAATTCATAGTGGACCTATGAAGGTAAAACTTTGTTTTTGGAATTTTTTCAATTTTTATGATTTTTTTGTTTGAAGTGTATCTGAGAGTTTACTTGTGATAATTGTGCAGATGTAGGACCGGAAAGGCCTCCTGGCATGTCACCAATAGCATGACAAGTAGCACGTCAAATAAAAGATGCTTCATATGAGGAAGGAGCAGATGTAGAAATTTACAGGGTAAGTTCCTTAGATAGTACACCAAAGGACACTTCTCACAAACAAATCATAGATCAATACACTAGTATTATTGATGTGGTTAAAACCCTCAAAGAGGGGAATTTTACATAAGATTCTCTCATGAATGGTCACATAACAAATAACCCTCCATGCTCTTTAAATAGATATCATGGACCAATCAGGTGTTAAGCCATGGATCAAGTGTCGGTAATACCAAGGAGAGAATGAACCATTGGATCACTTCATGTCTAGAGCATATCGTGACCATCGGATTGTAAGTTACAAAAGTACATACTAAAGAAACACACTTTACCTGACTATACACTAGACCAAGTTGTACTTAATTATTTCCTATGTGTCTGAATATCCTAATAGAAAATCCTGGTAGAGATGGAATGAAATCTGGAAGTGATCACTTGTGGGATTCCAGAATATGTGACTATAGATGACATGCTACTGTGATACTAAAGGCATACAATAGGAGTGTCTGCGAGACTGCGTCGGTTGTTAGGCCAAGTGATCAGAGCAGTCTCATGTTATGACGAGCATCATGTGTGCGAATCGCCTTTTCTTAGTCGTGTTTATCTGTGTTATTGTAGGCTTTAAAAGCCACGTGTCCTAGAATACTTATTTGTTGATATTTTGATGAACAAACTTTGACAGAATCGATATATAATATATATATATATATATATAATATATATAAATATATATATATAATATATATATAATATATATATATATTATATGCTTGTTGTTTCTATTATCTACTTACGTGTTCATGATGATGTGATCAATTTTTTATAAGCGATGCAAATTTCTATATAAAACATAATTCGCTAATGCATCAGTTAACGTATTCAAATTTCGTGGAATGTGTTGATATGTGATATAATAAAATTTTATTTCCAGCAATCGAACATGTAGATACATACGAAAAAGTTGTGGATTTCTTAGTGAGTAATTACTATTTAATTGTAGCACAATGAATTGTGAATCTAACTTAACAAAAAAAATTCTAATTCCGAGAGAAACTTCTTCTGATAACAGTTCAATAACTGCATTGTACTTGACAATATTATTAGTTGTTCAACTGAGGCAAATACCTTGTAAATTAATCAACTCGCCATTAGGGGCGAAGAGTGCCCAAGTTGTGGAGGATACGTTCTGTGCTCTATGACAAGCACCATCAAAAAAACCAACATAATGTTTTGACAACATATGTGAACCGAGTGGAACACAAGATAAGCAAAGGAAACATGTTTGCAAAGAAAATAATCACACCAAAAAGTAAAAAATGCACACCAATGAATTCACACACTAATGTACAAAAGTAATTACATGGAACTCATGCATATTACTTTTTTAGATAAAGCCCGTTGCAGGGATATGATAACGCATTACCTCCATAGTCAACCAGCTCACAAGTGCCTTTTTTCAAGACAGGTTTAACGATGTGTGGCCCATGCCACATAGGTTCAAACTTCCTAGCTCCCAACTTATCGTTGGTTGGTCATATAGCAAGACCAAGTCACCTTCAGTGAGAACTCGTGGAGAAACAGTTTGATCATAATGAGTTTTGACTAATTTTTTCTATGCTTCGATCACCATCGCAGCAATATGATGGGTCTCATCAATCCTCTCGAGATAAAGTAACTGCTTCTCTTTAGGTGAGGTATTGGGGAGTAGTTCGATAGCTAGTTTTAACGAAGGAATTTCACACTCGATCGGGAGTGTCACCTCTAAACCATATACCAACTGGAATGGAGTGAAACCAGTGGTTATCTTAGTTGAGGTTCAGTAAGATCAAAAAGTTGAGAACAACATAAGATGCCAATCCTTATTATGCCTCCCAATGGTATGTTGAAGCATAGTAATTAAGAATGTATTAATCGCTTCAAATTGGCCATTGGCCTGTGGGTGGTAAGGAGTTGAGCTGTCATGGTGAAGACCCAATTAAGAAGTAAGCTCTACCATCATGTACTGATGAAAATGTGATCTGTGATCAGTTAAAATGGCTCGAGTGATGCTAAAATAGGATGTGACATGGTTAAATAGGAACTGAGCAATAGTTTACCGTTAGCATTATATGTGGGCATCGACTCAGCCCATTTGGTAAAATAGCCAATGACGACATGATATAGCCATGCCCCCGGGTTGAGTGAGGGTTAAATGTCATGAAATCTATTCCCCATTTAGTGAATGGACAAATGTTAACAACTAGGTGTAAGGGTTTTGGCGAGGTGCACTATTTGCGGTTATAAATCTAGCATTCATGGCACTTTTGAACTGCCAAAATACAATATTTGAAGATAGAAGGCAAAACATAATCGACGTGAAGGATCTTATAAGTAGTGGCATAGCTTAACATGTGACCACCACATGCCCCGTAGTGGTATTCATTCAAGTTATTTAGCCTCTTCAAGTGTTAGATATCTGTGAAGAACATAATCAACATCGACTCGGCACAACGTATCACAAATAATCTAATAAGGTTGCAACTGATGCCAGATATGATGTTGGTCAAATCGAGACAACTCAGATCAGAAAGTTTGGGTTTAAGATAAACAATAATATCTATGTACCATGGATCGAGAGTGTTGATGAGAAACAAAGTTTCATCAGGAATCTTCTCACTAAAATTAGTGGAGGTGTTTACAGAAGGAAGGGCGCAGATCAATTTAGAAAAAACAGTAAATTCTTTGATTTGGTGGTAGTAAACTCCAAATAAAACTCTTGTATAATAACAATCCATTTAGAGTATTTTCCCCCCAAAAATTGACAAGTTAGAATATAAGTCATGGGGTTACAGTCAAAAATCACTGTGGTCTTCCGCAGAAGAATATGATGGCGAAATCCCTGAAAAACATGGAATGTTTCCAAGGCAAGCTTCTCGATATGAGAATATCGATTTTTTGTGTCAATAAGATTTTGATTCAAATAATAAACCACATGTTCATTTCCATCGCCATCATAGTGGACCAACACCATAGAAATGGTATTGTTAACTGCAGCCAAGTATAAGAAATAATCTCGATGGTAGTTAGGGGGATGCAATAAAGGAGCACTAATAAGTGTTTTTTTTAGAGCATCAAAATATTGTTTTGAAATTTCATCCCAGATGAATGGGATCCCCTTCTTAAGTACATGAGTAAATCCCTTGGAAAGCTCAGCATAATTAGGGACAAAGCGATGAAGGAAATTAGTGTTTCCTCGCAAACTTTGCAATTGGTGCAGGGATGAAAGAGGGGGTAGATTTGCAATAGCCTCTACTTTTAGAGGATCTATTCAGATGCTTTATTTGGACACAACAAAACCAAAAATCCAACCATATTCAACACAAAAGACACATTTATGTGGATTGAGACAAATATTATAGTGTTGAAAATGTAAAAAGATTGCTTGAAGGTGGTTTGGATGGTCACAATGTTTAGTAGAATGAGATGGTAAGTCGTTTAAATACAGTTGAACGATGTGTTTAATATCATGAAAGGCATATGACATCTCCCTTTGGAAGGTAGCACCATAATTTTTGAGACTAAAAGGGAGCTTCTTATATGAAAAAGTCCCCCTTGGATAGATGAAAGCAATGTTATGTTGATCAACAACTAATATGTTAATCTGATTATAACAAGAAAAACCATCCATAAAATAAAATATCTCTCTCCCATCACAATCATCAAAGATTTGATCAATAAACGGAGTGGGATAATTATCTTTAGGACACACATGATTGATATCATGATAATCAACCAACACTCGAATTGTTCCTTACTTTTTAGCAACAAGTACTATATTAGAGACCCAATCTATCAATGGGATAGGCTAAATAAAACTAGCCTTGAGAATTTTTTCAAATTCTCCCTTAATAACAACAACCTTTCTGGGATGCATGGGACGAAGTTATTGACGAATGGGCTTCGCATTAGGATACATAGGTATTTCATGAACCACAATAGTTGGATCAATACTAGGCATTCCGTTATACGACGAAGAGAAGACATCGTGAAATTATTTAAAAAGGTTAGTGTAAACCCTGATCTCTTCACGAGAATAGGAAACCCCAATGTGAATATTCTCAAGAATCCTAGGTCTAATGGAAATGTCGAGGGGCATGGTTGCAGTAATATTCTCCATATTACCTTTGGACAAAACTTCATGCTCCAAAATAGGTGTTTCAAGTGGATTCATTATGAGAAACAAAACCTTTAAGACACGAAGGAATCACATTAAGACTTGGAAGAAACAAGGAACGATGATGGGCATAATTCCAAGGATTTTCATAAAGATACATAAACCCAAGAATACTCTCGTCAGTGGGGAATATCTCATTCAAGGGATCTAGAGAATCCTAAGAACCAAGCTAAGGAGATTGTGAATACCTATCTAGGTGCATACTGAGAGTGGTGTGATTTTCTAAAGTGGTTACTGAAGCCAAGACAACTTCTTGATAGGCTCGTTCTAAAGGACTTAGCAGCATAGCATCACCAAATGAATCAACCTGATCAGGAGTAGGGATGATCCATAGATCATTGGAGATAGAGATCATATTTATCGAGGCAACAAGCAGAGGTGGGAGAGAAAAAGTTCCCATTAAAGTAGGATCTTTGAAAAGACCCACCCCCATGCTCTCATATGGAATATCGGTATTTTCCACATATGGGACATTTCCATTTGAAGCACCATAAGTGAAAAAAGAACAATTGATCAACGGTGATGATTCTCCCTTCATGAGGAAAACAGAGCACCCAGAACAAAGAGGAAACCACACAAAACATGGCATGGGTCCAAATTCGTCCAAGCAGAAAATTGTAATTTAGATTCGCATCTACATCTTCTACTCCTAACACGATAGTCTTACCTTCCAAGGTGATGGGAAAACTTATGTGAATACCATAAGAAAGGGAGCCTCTGTCATCAAAGGATTCTAAGGTGTTCGGTGATTGGTTGAGAGGTGGAGAGATGATGGATTTCCAACATGAAACATACATGATGTACGTAGAAGCACCTTCATCAATTACAGTCCAATGAATCACCTTTCATTTTATAACAACTTGAATAAAAAATGAAAATTGATGAGTAAGATGAGGAACATGGTTTTCTAGATCGAAAGTAATCAAGTTCAAATCAGTAGGATTGATGCCTCCTATAGAAGAAAATAATTATTTCTATTGCATTCACAAGTTTGGAGAACTTTTAAGGAATACATCGTCAAAGGTGCTTGACCTAAATATTTGACAATACTGTAACGATAAGAAGATCTAACGTTTGGATTACAGGATGACTTTTGAATCACACCTTTGGGAATCAGTCGGATGATAGAATCATTATGAGGTCTCTCAATGGGGAGAGGACCAGAATTGGGTGGAGCAAAAGTAGAAGGTGTATCAATGACTTTTCCACCGTCTACTTTTGACGATTTTGATAATCTTTTGATCAAATGGAAATAGAGATAGGAAATGAACCCATCATCTAAACCTGAGAACCAGAATAGGTAGAGGATTTTGGTTGGTCAACCAACTGATTCTTCTGATATGTAAATGGCTCTTTCAGTACAGTCGGGGTCCCTTTCAATAGACGACTAACTTCAGCACAATGGGGACAATCCTTGGTGTAATGATCTTCCTCATAAATGAGTCAAGGATATTTCAACTTGCGTTTGGAGGAATTGTCAACACAGGACTTAGGAGGATCTTGTTTCAAGGTATTAGATTTTTATTTACCTTTACCCATTTTCTTACCTTTTGAGGCTTTGTCTGCGCGGTAGACTGAATGACATTAACCTCAAAGGTTTTACCAAGATTCGATGGGGTTTTCGGAGGATGAGAACCAGTATCTGAAACATATTTTTTCTTCAAAGAAGCTTTAGTGGATGTTTGGGATATTTATTCAATGATACCATCAATGAGTGGTACATCTATAGACTTGGAATATGCTAGATACGAAGATGGCCTTGGAGCATTAGGAAAAATTTCATACAACGTGCCAAATTGGGAATAAACCAAATCCAAATATTGGGCACGGGAAATGGCATGATCCTCAGTAACACAACCTCCCATTGTTATATCTGCACGGATTTTGTTTACAGATGACTTGGTGAACCATTCTGTTAACAACTCATCATGGATTTCAAACTTGATGAGGCGACACCGACATCTCCATTCATGGATGTGATAAGAGATATGGGTCATGGTATCCTTCTTTAGAGATGTGAGCAAGTGGGTACTAGTTTTATAATGAACTGGTCTAGAAGTGGGTGAGGAAGGCCATGGCCAAAGAGTCAAAGTTTGCATAGGTACCTCGAGGAAACCCGATGTACCACTTTGTAGCAACACATGTTAAGGTTCATTGAAAGAGGCGAAGACAAACAAAATCGTCAACGTAGGAATTGGAAGAACACCATAAGTGATATTTCATCACATGGGCCTGAGGGTCCTCTTTAGATTTTCCTTTGAATTTAGGGAAATCTCTTGGAATCTTAGTGGAAACTGGAATCTCATAAGGCAAATCAAATATCAAATCATTAGTAAGCCTCGAGACATCAAGCAGTTCTAATGTCACTAAAAATGGAAACTTCGGATTAAAAGGCATATAAGGCCTTTGATAAGGTCTATTTTGTGGGTTCCAACCTTGTTGGTAAGTGATTTTCCCCCAAAGTGGAGGATTTTGGCCATACGTGATTTTATTTTTCCACCACTGAGGGATACCTTGACCATAAGGTTGATTCTTCCTAGGATAGGGTTGATATTGACCTGCTATAGGCCGTTTATAACCATAAGGTGGATAAAAATTGTGCACGACATATGGATTGTAAGGTTGTTGTAATTTCTGACCCTGGTAGTAAAGTTGTTGGCCCTACTATTACAAGGATTGGCCTTGTGTCTGCAAGGTTTGACCTTTTTGATATAAATGTTGAGCTTATTGCTGCAAGGGCTAACCTTACTGCTGCAAGGGTTGACCTTGCTGCTGCAATGGTTGACTTTGTTGATAGAAGGGTTGGTTTTATTTTTGGATAAATTTTGCTTGCTATTACCAAGGCTATTGAAATTGCTGCAAAGGTTTCCCTTACTGCTGGAAAAGTTGTTGAACACTTCCTTGATGAATTCCTGGTTGGTACAAATAAGTTCCAATTGGGATTTGACCATATGCACCAAGAAAAGGATTTTGACCAAATTGCAAATGAGGACCTACTTGTGGAATATAAGGTGGATTTTGCAGTGCTTGTGAACCATATGAAGCATAAGACTATTTGAGAGGCATCTGGGCTATATAACCCCGTTGATATTGGATATTACCTACCTCAATGAATCAACGAGATTAGGAATACCACTAATAGGTTGACTCACTCCAACCATGTAAGGTTTTGATCCACTCACATGTGTTATGAAACCAGCTCAGGAAAATATAGAAAAGATAGATCAACACCTTAGAATTCAACCTCTTTGAGGGGGAAACCTCCTTTACATTACATAAATGAACCATTCTTGGATGATTCAAATTACAAAACCTCCTTTATATATATAGGAGTCTAAGGAGTCACAATATAACCCAGCCGACCTAACAATAATAATATAAAGCCACAAAATAACAATAGAGGGATTCTATGGGGCACAGTAATAACAATATGGGGACAATAGGGGCACAACAATATTAATAAGGGGTAAAACTACAATAGTAATGGGGTAATCACTAGTATTATGGGGACCCAACAACATGGGTTCCACTTAAAACAAGAGGAATATTTGGAATTTTCCCCCCATGTTGGAAATGAGGTGGTGGCACATTTTTTCCACTTGATGGGGGAATCGAGGAACTTACAGAAGTATAAATCAAAACTGTCATTTCACCAGAATGGAACGTTGAAATGAAGGTAATGGTTGTGATGGAATCGTCGGTTGAATCATAATTTAAGTAATGACAATTTGTACAGGGATCTGAGAGGTCACATTAGGAATAAACAGACCAGAAGTAGGCATATCATTTGATGACCAAATAGGATTTTGGTATAGTGAAGAAGCATTGGGAGTTCCTAAAACTAGTTGATCCAAGGTTGTATAACCATGTGGAAGCATCAACCCTCTTTTTCATGAGGCAGTTGAGATGGAACTCTTCCTACATAAGAAAAGCCTTCCGGAGGAAAGTCATATTCAGAATCTTTATCAACACTAGGAGTTTGAGAAGCGGAGATTTTAGGAGGACCTCGATGAGAGGTTGGAATCTCACCTTCTGATGCCATAGGTGGAAATAACTAGCGAGTAGGAATCTGAGATGGATGAGGATATAACTCTAAAGGAACACTAGGTTTATCGTATGGACTATAAGGATGTTGAGGAGATATCACAAACAGGTCAAATAGCGGATTCAGAGGGTAGAAAACTAACCTTTATGGACTCTACTAGGTTTCTAGATCAAACTCCTTAGATGACGATGAGCCTCGAGGTGGAGGATGAGAAGCAAGGGGTTCGGTACTTGGGAAAATTCCAAGTTCAAATCCTTGAGCTTCAAGTGACTACGAAAGTTCAGGTTGAACTCCTTGTGAAGACCATTCAGTATCAGATGATGAAGGGGAACTGTGAGGTGAACAAAATGGTTCTGCCATGATGACTTTCTCTTGAGAGAAGAAGGAGAAGAGATGATTTGTTGAGGGTTGATTAAAATTAAAATTTACAAGAACTCAATGTGAGGCTAAGAAGAAACTTCATGGGTTCGACAGGTTATCGTTGGCAATTAATTTTATGACATCAAACAAAAAATAAATCAAAACAAGTAAATTCTAGGAAAGAGGGTTTACCAAGTATCCTTGATTCATTATATACACCTTAGCCGGAATCAAGGACTTAACGTAAGATGGCCAATCTCCTTGAATTCTTTGTTCAGTGTATCATGCTTACAAGGTGGCTGACTCGGTTACTTATGGCTAAAGGATAGAAACCTAATGGGGTCTCCCAATATATACTCGAAGGTATGTTGAGAACAAGTCTATGTTAGCACTATCTAATGCATAATCGTTCAATGAGAGCATCCCTATATACTTTCCATACTGAAGTTCCTCCTATATACCCAAAAGTACTGGAGAACCTTTGATATACTTCTGTACTGGGATGGTATTTCACCCCCGAGATACAATGTTGGTAGTCACTGATAGCTACTATGTTTAAAGATGTCAGAACATGTCTCCAGCGTAGACCTGTAGATATTTTCACTAGGCTACAGATGATCCGCACGTTGATTGAGGTAAACTTTAAGTTTATCTTGAATTAGGTTTTAGTTTTATGGCTCAACGATATCACCTGAATTCCTATAATGCAATTAAATGAGAAAAATGAAATATTTTCATTCAATGAAGGCTAAACTAATGAGGGAAGAGAGAAAACAAAGAAAATGCATCAATCAAGCAAAATACATCAAAACATAATTCTTTAACTTTGCAATGCAAAATGTAAAAATGAAATTTACTCTTTCATTTTCACTAACAAATGTAATCCTATGAGAAACAAAAAATGACTTTTCTTTCACTAAGATGCACTAATATTTTTTTCTTTTCCTTTCACTTTGATTCAAAAGTGCAAACTAGTGCAACGAGCAAAGGGAAAAATGAAATATAAAACAACTAAAATGAAAATTTCATTCACTTTTTGTTTCAAATGAAAATCGTTTCAAAAATACGTAAATTAAGAAGTACTTTCACTTTTCTTTTCGAAACAATGAAATCAAAGCAAGCATTCAGTTTTAGTTTACCAAAGAAAACAATTGTAACCTATGTTTGACAATGGAGTAAAAGAAATTTTCAAAGTAGCAAAATGATCCAACACTAATGAAAATAACTTCACAAACATGAACCAAAAGAAACTCAAAAATGGTGTCCTGACTGTAGCAAAACTCCCAAATGGAAGCAATCAATCTCACAAATACAAACCAAGTGATGAGTGAAGGGTGACCTAGAAATCCCTAGAAGGAAATCAAGCTTCAAACATGCATCAACAAAGCCAAGAGACAATTGCAATCCAGCAAGGATAATAATCAAGACAAACACACCATAATTACTCTAGAAAATCACTCACAAAGGTTTAAAACCACTGAAAACAAGAAGAAACCCTACTTTTTCTTATATCCTCTAAGATCAACATGTTTGTTAAAGGAAAAAGGGAGATGAAAGGTAGAGAAACGTGACTATAAATTGAAAATCAGTGGTGGTAGCACTTCTGTTAGAGCAGAAAACATGTTGGGCGAGAAAAATAAGGAAAAAATAAAAAAAACTTCAAAATCAGAGCAGGATCAACACTCTCAAGCAAAAACCAGTGACTGCATATATCTACAACAATGCACACAAGCCAAGAAATTGATGGTTGGTGAAACTCATCAGAGAATTTGATCGAAAGAATGAATGGAAAGTTTATGGCTTCCCTAGTAGAGTCATCATTTTTTTGTCTAGGTAAATCCTCTCTGGGGACAGAGATGATCCCTCTAGCCCAATGAGTGGGACTAGCAACCTACCTGAGAATATACTAGACACTTTCCTAAATTACAATCAAAATGAGAGAAGAGGAAAGATACCTACCTCATTCTAATGCTATAACACACTCCTTTATTGAATATCTTGACCGCTTGCATCTTAGGATCAACTCTACTTCTCACAACATTTGAATACCTGCACAAGAGGCCAAAAAAAACACAAACCATACAAGTGAAAAAAGAATAATAGAATGTAATCCACATAACAGATCAAGGAGCATTAAGATAAATGATGCATTAACACAAGAATTTATGGAAACTGAACCAATAGTTGAATATATTAAGAAATAAAAGAGGAAGCACACAACCAAAGCCTTAATGTAAATAAGCCCTCCTTGGGTGAATGTCCATGTCCAAGCTCAAGCTCTCCAAGCACTCCTTCTCCAAGATAAATTAGTAGCATGTAGGCAATATCTCAGCATAAGGGTGAAAATAATCAGATACTAGCCATTTGGGAATGGGAGAGGATGAATATATAGGCAGGGAGAGGGAGTTAGCATTTGTCCAAAGATGGGTCAAGGCCCTCATCTCAAGGAGGTAGCTCATAGGGATAAGATCAAAGGGAAATATTGGGAGAATTCAACCACATCCACAACGAGCAACCTCTAGCTCGTCATTCTGGAAGCCTCTAGATCATGAAGCTTCTTGTCCTCTTTGGGAAAACTTGACTTTTAGGGATCAGGGCAAGTATCTAAGTAAAATGTTTGCTGGCAATGTGAGGCTAGTATAGTGTAACTCACCATCAGCACAAGTTTCCAGTGTCATAGTCACGTTGACCCTGAAATTAGGTTTTTGAGCTTCCTTCATCAAGGAAGGATCAAGGCATGTTTTCATTAAGTATTCAGGGACAATCTGGACTACATATCAGGATGGATACACTGCATAATTGCTTAGTTTTGGGCACTGCGGGGTATGACATAGGGAAGTGCAAGAGGTATGACAAAATACTTTGTAATATTTGCATGAGAATGTATCTCAAGCAATCTAATAATGATAATAAAGTATCACCGTAGTATTATGGCCCTTATAAGGTATTGGAAAATATCAGTACTATGGCATACAAATTGGATCTACCTACATCTTCACGAATATACCCAATTTTTCATGTTTCGTGTTTGAATAAGTTTATAGGTGACAAGCTTATAGTTAAAACTATATTTCCAGGCCTCGATGATGAAGGAAAAATCATATTAGATCCTGAAGCTATCATGGAAACATGAATATGATAGCTATGAAATCGATCAATTTCAGAATATATCATTAAGTGTAAGAAGTTACCCATGGAAGATTCCACATGGGAGGATGAATTTTTTATATAGAAATATCCATAAATAATCAAGCATTGAGGAAATCACTTTTTTGAAGGAGAGGGGCATGTTACGTCCCTATAATACTAGTGTATTCCCCATAACACTAGTGTGCCCCATAAAATCCCACTATTGCTATTATTGTACCCTTACATTAAAATTTTTATGTAGGCCCTAATTATATTGTGACCCTTTAAACTCCTATACATACAAAAGGAGGTCTTATCATTCGTATCATCCAAGAATTGTTCATTTATGTGATGTAAAAGGAGATTTCCCCCTCAAAGAGGCTTATTTTCAAGTCGTTGATCTATCTTTTCTTCTTTTTTGTGATCCGGTTACATAACAAAACATTTTGAAATTAGAACCTTGAATAGATTCCATCTAAAACCCAAATATTAGTCCTATTTTTTTTATAACACCTTCATAATTTGGCACCATGGGATTCCTAACTTAGAGACATTTATGATTCACCTCACACCATATCCTCCCAAATCCAATTCACCATGAAAATCCAACACTCTAGTTCACTTCCATTTCTTGATGTTCTCTTCTCATACTAATCCAATGTTTCCCTCTCCTACCAAGACTATAGTAAAAAGACTAATACTGGTAGGTACCTTCATGCCAGTTCTCACCATCACCTTGCCTAAAAACCTGTTGTTCTCAAAATATTAGCCACTCAATCCATTTATAACTTTGTCCTTCAATTCCTTAAAAAGGAGGAAACCCACCTAATCAAGGCTCTTTTAATTAGAAGCTACTTCCTCCCCCAAATAAAAATATCCCTTCATATAATATTTCACTCTAAACTTAAAAATTGTCTCTCTTCTACTCCCATAAACAATAATATTTCAAATATTCTGGAAAAGAAGAACATCAAGACTTTTTTTGAACCCCACACTAGTCTTAAAAAATTGTTTACATATTCCAAAGACAAGTCTAATCCTATGCTCAACCTGGGAAGTTATTGTTGGGACGAGGACCCCTGGGTCAAATTTTATAAAGTTTTGTTAAATATTTTAACGTCTCCAAATTTTAATGAGAAAAGCATGAGTAACATAGGTTGATAGGAGTCAATGGGGATTTTAGAAGTTCAAGGCCCCTTAGTTTGTTAAGAGCCAAGCTGTTTTGAGACACGCCCATGGTTCGCGGACCATGATATTGTAATGGAGAAGAATATAAAAGGAAGTCATAGAAGAGTCATAGGGGAATCTAAGCATAGAATAGTGCATGATTTGAGTTTTTTTTGTCTATTTTTTACTTGGTGAAGGGGAAGGCTCCTGCAGTTGTGTGCGCAGAGACCTTGGTAAGTCCGCAGCTGAGTGCGTGGGCCCCCGCAACTGTGTGCGCAGGGTTGAAAGGACTGTAATTGAATATCTGAAGCATAATAAAGGCTTATTTTGAAGAACTATCTGTGTAACTATGTATTATTGTTTTCTATCTTAATTTATTGTACTTTTGATCTATTGAATGCAATTAATCAGGAAAAGTACTTAATAGATTCGCAAAGACATATATCTATTTATTTATATGATGTTATGAATGTTTAGCACAATCGGCAAAGGGCATAAACCTGCTAATTATTAAGTATTGTGATTTTTGGATCTTAAGTGTTAGGGTTTGTGAAGGTCAAGGTAAACCCCTAAGTTTGACAAAAACACATCACATAGTACTATGGATGCAGAAACATGGTTCTGGAATCCCCCAATACTACCTCGGGTGAGACTGCAACTTGCGCTACATGGGTTGTTTCCGAAAAGGCTGGTAGTGTAGGGTTTTTTTGTTAGCACAGCTAACTCTGAACCTAGGTCCAAGCCCCCTCAAGCCAACAAATGGTTTCATTGTCGAGACTAGGATATATATGAGGAATGTGTGATATGGCATAGTTGTATACTAACTAAGAAGGAGATTGAAAAGTGGATAGATTAGAAGCTACACGAGTTTGCAACTCAAGAAAATAGGAATATGCTCCTATCTAGAGAAGAGTGGTTGCATAGATATCTGTATACAGAGGAACACAAAGGTTTCTTCTTCTCTTTTTCATGTGAATTATACAATTGTTTAGCTAAATTGACAGATTCTCAACCTACCTGGAAGTTGGATAACCTTATTGTGTGGACTCCAGAGTTATTGAAGCGCTTGGAAGGATTAGAAAATAAGGTCACGACCGTTGTCGATTATTGGATCAATAGTTTTTTGGGAAAAGTTATTACTAAGATCATGATTGATACATCTACCAGTTATAACAAAGTTGAACACCAGTTTTTCAAAGGACCAAGAGGCAAGTGACTAAATTCTTTGAAAATTTGGATTAAAATGCTATTGTGCGAGAAATGGGTTATTCCACTAAATTTATGTTTAGACAAGACTCGACGGGAGCTAGGAGAAGTGGGAAACCATTCATAAGAGGTCTAGATATAAGAGCTAAGTACAGTCCTTTGTTGGGATCATTTGATAGCGACAAAGAAAGTAATAGTCTAAAGAAGCCTCAAGGTGCATCGCAGATAATAGATCAAGGTATTACAGGAATACCACATCTATCCACTCCACCTCCACCATCACCTCCACCTCACACACCTACACCTCCACTTCTTTTATTCAGTATGGCGAACACTATGAAGATGGCTATATTCAAGTGTTTGGTGAAAGAAGACCCCTATCAATTCTGGTTTGTAGCAGATGTTGTGTGGAAGTCACAACAGATAACAGATGATGATCTGAAGAAAGCGTAGCTAGTCACAACATTGCAAGATAGGGTGGTGAGTTGTTATATTAAGTACAATACAACTCATCTAGATGCATCATTAAAAGACACAAAAGATGCGTTGAATAATAAATTCAGGAAGCCTAAGTCCCAAGCCCAGTCCATGACTGAGGTCAATGAAATGAAGTGGAAGGTGAATTAATGTGCATGGGATTTTGACCAAAGGTTGAAACGTCTGCTAGAACAGGATAATCTACACATCTCGGATGAGAAACATAAGGATTGGTATATTTATTCATTGTTATCTCATTTGATATTACCCTTGTCACAACAAAAGGTTGGATTGTAGGCTGAAGCACTGGAAATTGCTATGAAGTTGGACGCTTCACCTATTCAGGATACAAATCTAGGAGTGCAGCAAATTCAGTCACAGTTGGCTAGCTTGCATATGGAGTTGTAGGATCTGAAAAAGGGGAAAGAGGTCCAAAATGAGACTCATGTTGAAGTATGGTTCTTAAAGTGCAAAGGGCATGGTCACGACAAGGATCATTTCCCGATATATCAAAACTATCTAATTGGGGGGGGGGTTCTATCCCCCTGAAGCCAGGAAATACTATTGGATTGAGTACTGGTGTAGTGCCATGGTGTGCTATTTTCCAAATAACAGAAAACATTTAACAGACAATTTCCATTTGTTACAGAATTTTGTACAGACTCCCGAACAACTGTTCTACAATTTTTGTAATTTTGCAGGCCATGATGAGTGCAATTTCCGAAGCTATGAGTTTATGATGGAAAAAATCCTAACATATAGAGTACAGGCTGAGAACTGTCCTTAGCAAGATCAAGATGCACCTGCAGTGCATGGAGGATTCCAGGGATGAGGAAGAAGAGGAGGGGGAGGGGTCGAAGAGGTCATGGATAGATTATTTATTATAATTGTGGGGAACCAAGTTACTTTGTGTGATGTTGTCAGAACCTGACACACCCCTCTTGCCAATATTGCTGACAATTTTACCATGTTATAGAAGATTGTCTCATACGCATCGCAAATATGCAAGAAAAGAAGAATCAGTAGCCCACTCAGAACATCCAGATGATGAGATCAAAACCACACGAATATGGGGCCAACGTTAATATAGTTATGTGAAGCGATATAGCTACCAAGGAAGATAAATACGTAGGGAAACAACCAGAAGAAAATATATGGGTTCAGAAGGTTGCTGACAAGGATACTCAGTTGGATTTGCATATGGAAAAGGAAACTTTTATGGCGGTAAAAAAGAGTTTTGTGGATTCAGGATCTTCCACATCAAGGACTCTGAGTAAACGAATGGAGAAGCCTGAAGAGGTCATTGTTGCACAGGAAACAAATCCTTCAGTCTTGACATCCTTCTTACATACTTGCATGAAGTCCTAAGGGACCAGAAAGTAGTGGAGGGACTCCAAGAGTTAATAGAAAAATGTGTTGGAAAGGGTAAGCCACTGCTTGAATAGCGTGTAGTGTATAAAGTATACAAAGGTAAGAAAAGGATTAGTCAAGAGATGAGATTGAATGCACAAATCAGAGAATTAGAAATGGACCAAGTGATCCTACATTTGGGATCTGATGTGAACGTTTTTCCTAAACAAACCTGGGAACAAATGGGAAAGTCATTGCTACAGTGGTCCCCAATTCAGCTACAAATGGAAAACCAACAAAATATTATTCCTATGGGGTGCTTACATGGAGTAACTATAGACATTGAAGGGGCACGCACTATAGCTGATTTTGAGGTAATTGAAATAGTGGATGATAGTAATCCCTAGCCGATGTTGTTGGGAATTGATTGGGAATTTGATATGAATGTGGTCATCAACCTAAAGAATAATAGCATGACATTTGAGAAGAAGGAACTGAGTGTCACTGTTCCACTAGATCCATCCAAGGGTGCATGATATACTGAACCAATCTGAGATTACTACGAGGAGGATGATATTGAGTAGATATATAAGGTTACTACACAAAATGAGGATTGGATCAACCCTATGGCAGATTGTAGAATTACTTCGGAAAAGGATAGCTCCTACAACTCAGATTTGGATGAGGAGATTGAGCATTGGCATTATATATTTCATGAAGTGTCAACGTTGCAATGTAACAGACAATAAATCACTCCAGTGTATATCTATCGAGGTATGCCATTTACCATATTATGATGGCTTAGAAGATATAATTTTTTTTCTTGATAAATTTGAAAGGGATGTACTTGAGAAGCATCGGTTCCAGGAATTGGACATTGCGCTCAGGGCTATTCCTACCAAATGGTGGGGTACACATAAGAACATATTTTCAGACTAGAAGGAGTACTGAAGAATGATGAAGTTGTGGTTTGGATATGCTAATACCTACATTACTAAAAAATATATAGGGAAGGATGATCTGTGTGAGCATCTAGCTTATTGGATGAACGCATGGGGGGAGGAACCACAACCTGAATGGGTACATATATTTTGTCACACTTTGGATACTATTCTGATGAACTAGTATTTAAAAACAAAGTTGTGACATGGAAATATGGAGTGGGATGTTTTGAAGGAAAGATTTATATTAACATTCAGTTTTGAGGATGGATTCTAATATATTCATGAAGAATTACAATAAATCAACGTTGTGATATCTAGAACGCCTATAGAGCCTATCACATGGCTACAACTAGACTGGAGTGTGCAGCTATGCCATGCTTTGGAGTGCTAAAATGTTACCACAAAAGAAGGAAAGGAATATCCCAAAAATATCAATATCCATCAGTTAGAGGGATAATGCGAAGTCATTGGGCCTAAGGTAAAGGTTCCTAACATTTTAAAACCCTTGAGGACCAAGAAAGTGAATATTAGGTTAGAAGGACAGTCGACGTTCGCGAATATAGGTGATTACTAGGATGAGGACACAGTTGAGAAGGTCGCGGAGTTATTGCAGGAATATCAGGACTTATTTCCAACAAATTTCTCTAACCTGAAGGGGATAGTAGGCAATCTAGGTGTTATGAAGATCAATTTGAAGAGAAAGGAAAAGTCGTAAAGCAGCGCTTGTACTAGTTGAATACTAAATACAAAGAAAAAGTACATGAAGAACTAGATAAGATGCCTATAGCAGGAATTATTGAACTTGTAGAAGAGTCAGACTAGGTTATCCCTATGATGGTTTAGGATAAGAAGACAAAGGGTGAAATTAGAATCTGTGTTGATCTGAGGAAGTTAATGATGCTTGTGTACATGACCCATTCCGTATGTCGTTCATAGTTCAAGTCTTAGAAAATGTTGGTGGTTAAGAAGCCTACTCTTTTATAGGTGAGTTCTTAGGATATCACAAGATCAATATCATGCCAGAAGATCAAAGTAAGGCTACCTTCACCACAAAATGGGTCTCTTTTCCAGTATACAATTATGTCGTTTGGACTTAAGGATGCCCCCGTGATATTTTATAGGGTGGTAGTTGTAGCCTTTAAGGAATTTATTCACAAGTTTTTGGAGGTTTACTTTAATGATTGGACGGTGTTTGGTTTAGTTAGAAATCATGTTTCAAGTATTCTCTTGATGTTAGATACTTGTAGAAGTATCAAATCTCCACCAATCTGAAAAAGTGCATATTTTGCGTACCATATGGGATACTTTTGGGCTACGTTTTTTGTAAGCAAGGGTTGATGGTGGAGCCTACCAAAATTGCAGTGCTTATCAATTTAGAGCCATCAAGGAATGTAAAATAGATGCATGTAACATTGGGCCATCTAGGATACTATAAAAATTTCATCAAGGCATATGCAAAGATCACTGCGCCCATGGAAAATTTAATGAAGAAGGATGCGACATTTTGCTGGAATGGTGATTTCTATAAAAGCTTAAATGTTTTAAGGGAAAATATGGTTAGAACACCTATTCTAGTGTTCCTTGATTGGAAGACAAAATTTCATATACATGTAGATGTGTCCTGCATAGCACTAGGAGAAATTTTGACCCAACTAGGCGCAGGAGATATTGACCACCTGATTACGTTTGCAAGCAGAAAATTGTCTAAGGTGGAGAATAATTGCTCAACCACGAAGCGTGAAGGGTTGGAAATGGTATATGTGCTCCAGAAGTTTAGACATTATTTGTTAGGTGTGCACTTCAAAATGTACACTGAGCATTCTTCTTTGAAGTACTTAGTCAACAAGCGTGTGTTGGGGGGCAGGATTTGTAGGTGGTTACTTCTATTTCAGGAGTACAACTTTGAGCTAGTTGTGAAGCCAGGGAGATTAAATGCTGACCAGATCACCTTTTAGGGATTGAGAATGGTGAAGAACCTACAAGTCTTAATGAAGGGTTTCCTGATGTGCAATTATTTGTTTTGCGCATTGCAGATGAACATTTTGCAAATATAATCCAATTCCTGACTATAGGTACAACTCCTAAAGGATATATGATGCAAAAGAAGAATGAATTGGCGGTCAGGGCTATAGATTTCTCTATCATTGTAGGGAACTTGTATAAAATGGGCTCAGATGAAGTTTTATGCAGGTATGTACCAGATTATGAAAGACAAAGTAACGTCGCTAAAGCGCATGGAGGAGTTGCTGGAGGACATTATGCATGAAGATAAACTGCGCAGAAGATCCTACGAGCTAGGATATGGTAGCCAACTATGCACAAATATTCCAAGGAATATTGTAGGGCGTGCAATGTCTGTCAGAGGTCCTGTAAGTTGTCGTGAAGGGAAGAATTTCCTTTGAAGCTATAATTTTCATTACAGGCATTCGATAAATAGACAATAGATTTTGTGGGACCTAATCAGCCACCAGGGAAGAGGATAGGAGCACGATACATCGTCACGGCGAAACAATACTTGACCAGGTTAGTTGAGGTGCAACCCATGAAGGATTACAACATGACTACAACTATGAATTTTATATTTGAGTACATTACATGTAGGTTTAGTTGTCCTAAGATTTTGATGAGCGATAGGGGTTTTCATTTCTTGAATGAAACAATTAATGCTTTTCTTAAAGAATTCCATATGTACCATCATAAAATCATGTCATATCATCCTCAAGAAAATGCCACAGTTGAAGCCTTTAATAAGATCCTAGAGAATTCTTTGACAAAGATCTGTAACACGAATAGGAATGATTGGGATGTGTGCATACCAGTTGTACTTTGGGCCTATAAAACTACCTATAACAATTTAACTGGAAAGACACCATTTAGGCTAGTTTATGACAAGAAGCAGTGATGCCAATGGAGTACAATGTGCTTGGTTTGAGAATTGTTGCACTCATGGAGATGGCAGATCAGGATATAATGGAATAATGCCTCGCACAAATAATTGAGTTAGAATAAGATCGCTTCTTTGTAGGCTTTCATCAATAGGTGTAGAAGGATAAAGAAAAGTCATGGCATGATCACCACATTAAGTAGTGCACTTTTAAAAGTGGAGATTTGGTGTTGATGTATGATAGCTAGTTTACGAAGTTTCCAGGAAAGTTTCAGATGCATTAGCTGGGACCATACATCATCAAGGAGATTACGGATAGAGGTGCAATTCAGCTCACGACGCTGAACAAGGAGCTATTTCCAAGAAGATTCAATGGGAGTCAGTTGAAGTTGTACAGGGGTGATCCCACCCCTATGAAATGAATGTATGGATGTAGGATAGTCTTAGTACTTCAGGAAGTTGCAAGGAAGTGTGAGACTATAAAATACACTGCTAAAAGGACAATTTTACGAAGCGAATGGGTTGCAAAACGATTAGGAGAAAGGAACATATGAGAGTTGCAATTAAGGAACTATGCTAGCACGGTGAATCTCATGTGGCCTGGCCAAAAATTAAACATTGACAACACTGTAGATGATTGGATGGATATTTTTTCGTTAAAGGGAGTGGGGGGAAGCATTTAAGGAGCATATCTTTGCAAATATGCTGCCAAAAAAGAATTAATGAAGGAAATATAGAGGGAACCATTGGATTTGAATTCAAAAAGGGATATAAATACAATGTCCTTCTCTACATTCGAGCACTTTGCTTCCTAAGAGATTTCCTTGATATTTTGTGCCTGATATTGAGTTGAGACGACTACTACATGTTTGGACAAGATTAGTAAAAAATAAAGGAGTTTTCATAGTAAGCGCTTGGGTTTGAGGTAGATTTGTCTGAGTGGTAGAAGAAACTATTATGGGAAAGAATTGAAAAAATGACTGCAACACCACCAATCCCTACCACGGCACCTAGGTCGCTGAGGCCAAAATCTATTGCCTCTGCAGAAGGAGACAAGAAGAAAACGAAGCCACAATAAGTGTTGGTTCAACAATCATCGTGCAAAACCCCAATGGAGGTTAGGTAGAAGGGTCATATGGATAAATGCAAGAAATCAACGGGACCCCTATACTTGGATGAGGAATAATTGACTATGGGGGTGGAAGATATTGACGTAGAGGAAGCAGTGTCAATCACTCGGCTACCACCTTATGTACCCCCTAGAAATCCACTGCTAAAGTGACTAAGGACCTAGACTCAGTGAAATACAAGGTATTCACACAATTACTGCTAGAGGAATTACCTTTGGAGGGTGACTTGCTGGCCTGGCTACCATTCTGAAGATGGGGGAATGGGATCTGGGAAATCATGTGAAGTTCCCATAGTTGGAACTCAACAAATATTTCAAATCAATCTATTATGAGGAGTTGGGTATTACAAGGCTTGAGCCAATGAATTGGCCATTTGAAATTGAGCGTGTAGGATTCCTTAACATGTTATGGGTCCCACATTTTAGCTGCAACTTAATTAATACTATATGTGTGCATCAATTGTTGGTGTTGGTTCATGATGGGTGCCTCTAGCTAGGAGGGCCCATTCCAATTGATGATATGATAGTCCATAGAAATACCTTGTTACCTTATCAGGGAGTGGACCTTGCAGATGCTTTTGTGGGGAATTCGCAAGAGATGAAGATCATAGATTAGATGAATATCGACTTCAGGTTGGTGAAGAAGTCATGTAACTAGGCCATTAGCTCCATATCAGACGGAGTAGTGTAATTTTTTGCCCATATTTTGGCTGGAAAAATAATGTGGAAGTGTTGTGCTGATGAAGTGTCGACCCTAGTAGTATATTTAGCTACACATTGCAGCAAAGGGGTCTACTACAATTTCGGCAAGTACCTCTACCACCAATTCCTCGAGGATTGTTGCAAAGCCCATGAGGATGGCAAGGCATTCCACTAGTACGAATGATTACTTTTATTGATCTCGTTGGTAGCATGGAGGATGCTTGAGGATAACCAGTTCCCAACACATGACCCAGACTTCTGCGAGGCTGTGAAATTCACCTCACTATGGGTGTCGAAGGATTCTTACTGCACCATTGAAACAAATATGTTCTGGGTATTGTTCAAGTTAGAGTTGTGAATGGTGATCAACCAATGGCTGCGGTTGTCACCTAGTTTACATGCGAAGTATACAAATATTGCATAAAGGAATATTTTTACAATTTTTCCATATGCACAAAGAAGGATGCCGTAGGAACATGACATAAGTTTCCATATTTAGTTGCGGAAGATGACATTCTAGGGGTCATCAGCAAATGGCTAAGAAAATGGCTCACCCCATCTGATGAAGCCGCTGGAACAAGTAAGGCCATAGAATGTAAAATGGGGAAAACAACAATTGCAATAATGACCAAGAAATACAAAGAGAAAGAAGCACAAAAGGCTTCTACAAAAGCAAAAGCAACGCAACAAGAAAAGGCTTCTACAAAAATTAAGGAAGCACTGAAGTAAAAGGTTTCTACAAAAGAAAAGGAAGCGCTAAAGGTGAAAGTTGTGCAAGAAGCCACATCGCAGGTCACTATTGACCTTGAAGAACCTAAGACCGAGAACACCAATGTTGTGGTTGAAACCAAAGGTGAAAATTAAGGGGGAGCATACTTAGAGTCCCCCTTCACAGTCAGGGAGAGGCAAAAGAGAAGTGTCATGGGGCCTCACAAGAAGCAGAATTACGATAAGTTTGCAAGTGCCACACCATTGGTCCTCACAAAGGGGGACCTTGATGAGATAGGTGATGTTGTCCACTCCACCCATGAAACTATCTGGGGACACATCAAGGACTAGTACCACTAGGTATTGGAAAAAGTACAACAAGGCATGAAGGAATTGTAGGTCCAGACAGGGGTGATCTAAGCGAGCATGGGAACCATGGGCCTTGCAGTCGAAGGTCCAACCATGTATAAACTGGTCAATGAAGTTCGTGAGGTCATCACGCAAGGAAAAATAGATCTTCAAGAATTGAAGATCAATTTTAGCAGTCTGCAACCAAAGATTGAGGTAACACTAACATAGTGACTTGGGACGAGTCACGACTTTGTGTTGGGGGCCTGGTGGGACAGGGTCCCCTGGGTCAATATTTGTAAAGTTTTGTAAATATTGTAAAGTATCCATATTTTGAGGAGAAAATCATGAGTAGTGCAGGTCGATAGGAGTCAAAGGGTGTTTTAGAAGGTCAAATCCCCTTAGTTTGTTAAGAGTCGGGCTATTTTGAGACCCACCCATGGTTCACGGACCATGGTATTGTAATGGAGAAGAATATAAAATGAAGTCATAGAAGAGTCATAGGGGTAGCTAAGCACAAAATAGTGCATGATTTGAGTCTATTTTGTCTATTCTGTACTTGGAAAAGGGGAAGGCTCCTACAACTGTGTGCACAAAGACCTTGGTAAGTCCGCAATTGAGTGCATGGGCCTATGCAGCTATGTACGTAGGGTTGAAAGGACTGTAATTGAAGATATAAAGCATAATAAAGGCTTGTTTTGAAAAAATATATGTGTATCTGTGTATCATTGTTTTCTCTTTGAACTTACTATATTTTTTATCTGTTGAATGCAATTAATCAACAAAAGTACTTAATAGATTCATGAGGACGTAAATATATTTATTTATATGATGTTATGAATGTTTAGCACAATTAGTGAAGGGACTAAACCTGCTAACTATTAAGTACTGTGATTTCAGGATCTTAAGGGTCAAGGTTTGCGAATGCCAAGATAAAGCCCTAAGTTTGACAGAAACACATCACATAGTCCTCTGGATGTAGAAACCTGGTTCTGGCATCCCCCAATACTGCCTTAGGTGAGACTGTAGCCTGCGCTATGCGAGTTGTTGCTGAAAGGGTCGATCATGTAGGGTTTTGTTGGTTAGCACAACTAATTCTGAACCTGGGTCAAAGCTCCCTCAAGCCAATAGTTATGAAATCCCTGCTCCTATGGAAAAGCATACATAGGCCAAATAAGATGAACCTTCAAATCTCAAATTAAAGAGCACATGGTTGACAAGGACATAATCGAATCTATGAATTGGATATAGTTGAGCATTCCCATAATTCTAAAAACCTAATTAATTTTGATCATTTCAAAATTATGGCTTCATATTCATTCTATGCTCACCATATGATCAGAGAAGCCCTTGAAATAGAAAATGACCCCAAGAATTTCAATTGTGAAGATGGTTATAAGTTATTTCAATCATAGAAACCCATTATCTAATTTCTCTGTAAAAACTACAATGCTCCTATGACCTCTCACTAACCTTCCTCCCTATAACGCTTCTTTTCAACACTTTGTTGATACCCATTTTACCTTCAATCCTAAATTAGAAATTTTTTGATCCCTAAGCCCCCTAAAAACCTATGTCCCATACATCCTATAGAATCTTCTTATCATTCTTGTCCCTAGGATCCTCTCTTTCTCAAACCCTTCCTTCCTCTCTTTATCTACCCTTCCCTAATTTTTAAACCATAATAATAATACCTATATCTCTCCTTCTAAAATATTCCACCTACTGATCCTTTGACACTAAATAAAATTTTAGAATGTCAACATTCTTAATATTATTCCAATCAATAATAACCAAATCCTTAATCTTCACCCCTGCCCCCACCTTTTTCTTTTTAATTTCTCATTTGATCAAATTATCATCTCAATTATAGATTCATGATATTAAACTCCTATTTTCCCTCATCATTACGTTGATAATTAATAGTATTTTAATAATATTTTTAATACCACTGTTAATGTTATTTTTTAATAGAATTGCCACTCTCTCTTTACCTCACATTCTAATCTATTCTTCTTCTAAATTCCCCACCGTCCACTTCCTCTATCACAATTGTGATTTATTAAGAGTTAATAATTTATAATAATTATTATTATAATTCCTACGGGACTTTGGTTTGATTATGAAGGATGCACTATTAAGGCACTCCATGCGATAGGTCAAGGGTTCCAATACCCCTGTGAGTGTTGTCTTACAATAATAATAATAATTATAATTACAACTTTATTACATTATTATAATAATTAAATAGCAATATTATAATAATAATTAATAATTTCATTAAAATTTCTAACTTTTTCATTTTCTCCTTAATGAAACATCTACCTATAAACATTTAATGGTAAAATATTAATTTAAATCAAAGATATTATTTAATATGTTAAAATTAATATTCAACTTGTTCTCTCACCTTAATAATATTAATTATTATTTATTAGGATAATAATTATTCATATTATTATTAATTAACCTTAATAATATATATCCCCAGACACATGCCAGGGGATGTAACAGCATGCCTCCATAATGGTTTCGGTGATAACATGTAGGTGGCATGGGGGATCCATCCATCTAACATTTTTGTGATTAACACAACACGTGTTTCATATGTTTCAAATTTTTTTTAATGGATTATTGTATAACTAAGAAGGCTTTCACAACCCCTAAGGAAATTGTTGGCTTAAGGGGGCCTGCCTCAGTGTCAGATTTAACTTCGGCAACCAACAAAACCCTAACTGCTAGCCCTTTCGGAAACAACCCGCATAGCGCAGGCTGCAACCTTACCCGAAGCAGTAATGGAGGATGAAAGATCCAGGTTTCTGCATCCAGAGGTGATTGTGATGGGTTCCTGTGGTTTCTAGGGCTTATTTCGATCTTTGTGAACCCTAACCGTTATAATACGAATAATTTGTAGTAACATTCAGAAACTGAATCTAGGTCTTTGTGAAATTCTTTAAACATTCATAATAGTAAGTAAATATGCATATCTGCTACTTTCCCCCATCAATTAAGCATTACTTCATATAAATTCAGAATCACAGAGTGAATATATATAAATTGCATAAGTAATTATAGATGCACAAATACACAAGTATGGCTCAAAATAGTCTTTATTAGATGTATTATTTTGGTTACAAACTCTTCTTCCATGCACACACAGCTGCAGGGGCCCACACACTCAGCCTATGGACTTATCAAGGTCTCCACACTCAACAGTAGGAGCCTTCCCCTTCACCTAAGTACAAGAAACAAGATTTCTGACCTTAGCTTACTTGCCCATACAATGATCTTCTATTCTATTCTGATCTCCTAGACTTGCTATGAATCCTTTATATATCTTCCCTTTTACAATACCACGGTCCGCGGACCATGGGTGGGTAAAAAAACCTCCTATATTCTAATAGACTGAGGGACTAAGCCCCTTTTGAATCTTATGACCTTCACGCTCTGCTCCCTCAAAATGCAAAGAATTTACCAATATTCAAAAATTAATTACAAAATGTACCCTAGGGGACCCATCCCAACAGGCCCCCAACACAATTTGATGACTCGTCCTCGAGTCACTCTAGTGGTGGTGCCTCAATCTTCTTTTGTAACTCACTGAACTTCATCTTCAAAACCTGTAGGTCTGTTGTTCCCTACATTCCTTTGAGATTTCTTTGTACTGTCAGAGTCAACTTACTTGCCTCATACGTCCATGGTTGTGTCCTTGAAGAGATTATTGTTTCTTTATGGTACAAATTGTCGATCTCGCTCTTGATTAACTTTCCTTCTTGCAATCTGATGAACCTTTGCACTAGTGCCAAGGTTTTCACTATTGACTTGAGTTCGTTGAATTAACTCTACTTCTCCCTGATGTCTGTGGAAATATTTTGCAGAGTGGGATCCTACTGCAGAGAGGTCCATCATTCCATGGCTTTCTCAAATAGATCAGTGCATCCCTTCATTGTGTCTTCCAAGTTTTCCATTCTTGCTTTGATAGTAGCTTCGCACTTCTCCCTAACTTCTGGCAGAGTCCTGGGCTACAATTTAAGCTATAACTTAGATATCTGCAACTCCAGCTCGAACTGGAATCAACCAATTTCCTCCTTGGACTCCCTCACTTCAGCAACCAGTCTCTAAATATTTTGCATTGAGGCCACTTTTGTTGGGATCTTGAGCTCTGGAAGCTCACTGTAGGCCTGTGTAATGGCTTCTTCCAACTGTTGACTCTATGTTGTGATCTCCTCTTTGACTTTAAGCGCCCGTGCCTTATCCTTGAAAATGTGTTGATTGTATGTCTTGAATTCACTGATTATCAGTAGTGCGTGTTGCTCCTAAACCCTCAATTCATCAGATACCCCTTGGTGTATTTCATGTAGGGTTTGGATGGGGTACGTCGCACGATTTAAGTTCAGGTTCTTCATCTGCATCAATTAAGGACTTTCTTCTTTTGTCTTGGCATGCAGAGATCCTTCTAGGATTTGAATGGTGTGGATATCCAAGGTCATCTCTATGTCAAGAATGACCTGCTCACTTGACTCAAGCTTGCTTTCTTCCCACTCTCCTGTCCCTCGCTTGCTTGCATCCTACTTGTTTGGACCTACAACTCACGTAGGTCTTGTTGAGCCTTTCCCAGTGCTTGTTGGTATTGTTCCTCAAAGTGGACCCAAAGATCTATTTTCGTGTTGCAAACCACATCTCCTATCTCATATAAGTCCCCTTCAGTGAAGACCAAAGGGGTCACGCCTACTGATTTTTCGGAATTTTGTTTCTTGTCCGGCCTAGTTGAGATCTGCCTCTTCCTTATCCTAACCATGAAGGGGAATTATAACTCTGCACCCCCTTCATATTCCTTTGTTTCTTCCACCTCCAGTGTTTTCTCCTTTTCCAATTCCTCGATGTCAATTATGGCTTGTGACGTCGTCTTCTCCTGTACTGCTTTGGCTTCCTCTTCTTTCTCTCGTGCAACAACTTCCTTCCTATGTGCAACTTTTTCCTGAGCAGAAGCCTATTGTGCTTCCTTTTTCTTCTTTGCTGCTGTCATCTACATAGTTGATCCTTCAACAATCTTACTGGTACTTGCATTAGAATCTTAAGGGGTGAGCCATTCACTTGGCCACTTGTTGAAAACCCCTCCTATATCCTCCACGGCCACCAAGTAAGGTAACTTGTGCCATACCCTCATGGAATCCTTCTTCGCTTGAATATGCATATTGTGGAAATTTTCTTTAAAATCAGCTATGGTTTCATACTGTGCATGCAATGTGGGTGAGATCCTTGACCTCTATCTAATCATTGTCCTTAGTTCCATCTCAAAGAGAACCCAAAATATCTTCACCTTTGTGACGCATTCAGGGTCCCTGGTAGCCCAAAGCAAAGAAAACTTCACTGCCTCTAGGAGGTTTGAGTCTTGTGGAGCAAACTGACTGTCCTCGAGTATCCTCCAAGCCACTAGTACTATTAATAGTAGCAACCAAGTGTAATGGAATGCCTTGCTCTCATCCTGGGCCTCCCTGCAATTCTCCAAAAACTCATACTAGACTCCTTTGGTGTATTATGCAACCAAAGCGATCACCGATTCTAGTACATCATCTACGTGGCATTTACACATAATATTTCCTGCTAATATCTGTGTGGAAAATTGCACTGCAAGATCCATGATAGAGTAGATGGAGTATCCTCGCGACTTCTTGATTAGACCAAACTAGCTCTTCATTTGGTTTGTGAGTTTCTTTTCCTATGTTTTTCCTCTAGACACCTCTGCAAGGTCCACTCCTTGGTACGGTAGCAGTGTAATCTGGTGGATCGACATGTAATTTATGGGGATGGGTTCTCCTAGCCAGAGACATCCATCATGGTCTAGTGTGAGAAATTGGTGCACACAGATGGTGTTTATGTTGGTGTGACTAAAGTGTGGCACTCATAGCATGTTTAGGAACCCCGCAAGCCCAAAACGAGCTACCCATTTCATCGGCTCCAACCGTGTGACCTCCAACTCTTCATAATATACCTTCGACAGGTATTTGCTTGGCGCCAATTGAGGGAATGTCTCATGGTCTCCTAGGTCCCAAGCCTCCATCTTTAGGGTTCGTATGAAGACCAACAATGTGCCCTCAAACATCACTTTCTCCAGCAATAGTGGTGTGGACACCATGAACTTCGCATTGTCTAGATCTTTCGGCACTTTGGACATGGCCTTTCGTGGCAGAATATATTTCGGCCACTGAGTCATCAGCTCACCCTCCTCAGCATCAATTTCTTCTATGCCTCCATGTAGTTCTTCCTCATCCAAATCCATCGACTCTGTCAGCTGTTGTGATAGATCCTTCTTCCCCTTCTCATGGATTCACAAGGAATTTTTCCTTGGCAATTACCGGCACCAACACTCGTTGAGGCTTCTTTGGCTTTGTAGACGTGGACGGTTTAGGCCTAGGTGACCAAGGCATGGTAGTAGGCAATTTGTTAGACATAGGTGCACATGGTGTTTCTTCTAAAGGGGATGGCTCCGTCTCTAGGAGGGTTGCAGTCATTCTATCCAAAAAAATCTTACGGAAATGTTTAGGCATATCTACCAACCCCGGTCATGAAAAGAGTTCCTCCCAATATGGACCAAACATACAATTCAGTTCTTGGCACAA
This sequence comes from Pinus taeda, assembly GCA_000404065.3. Lineage (NCBI taxonomy): Eukaryota > Viridiplantae > Streptophyta > Pinopsida > Pinales > Pinaceae > Pinus > Pinus taeda. The sequence goes on from APFE031130120.1 coordinate 55,168, forward strand.
ATCAAGGTGAAAAATCCCAAGGAAAACTCTCAAGAAGAAAAGTGTTCAAATGTAGAGCGGCATTCCATATTTATAGGTGTTTCCAGGAAAACTAGTGTCTTTTCGATCTGCTAGTCCCACTAAGATAGGTAGCTATCTTAGAAACAAACAATCAAAGAAAATTGTTATTTCCTTTATGTATGATAGATAATAGAGAAGCAAAGAGGACCAACCTGGACCTTCCGCTTGGCTCCTTTCTTGTTTCCTCTCTCCTTTGATAGAGCTTGCCACACCTCTCCTACTTGTCCTGCTTTAGAGAATACCTGTAGAGGCAAAGCAACAAAACACCATCAAAGAATCTCGATCTATAATACCATAAACAATGCAGAATTAGAAATACATTGACCATACAATTGCATTCACAAATAACAAGATTCACAAATACACGATTATATGGAGGAAAACTCAAATAACTTTATAAATAGTATAAGAGAGGATTACAACCCAGCTGTCTGATCTAGCATCATCCTCCTAGCATCAAAGTGCTTTTCACCTCATGAAAAGCAAGATCACCCAATAATACAATGTCTCTTCTCAAAGAGAAACCAACAACACTTTCTTGCAAATTACAAAATTCCAGCCTTCAGATCTCTCAGATGAGGGATCCATATATAGATTTCTTGCAAGGGTGTGAGTCAACTATGGGTTTTTGATTAGTGTCATTCCACTGATAGTTCTTGGTTCTACTTGGAGATTTCCTTGATCTCTTACTCATCCCTGGGTGAATTTAGAGAGGAAAGTGTCATATGAGAAGTTTCTAGAAGATTCACTGGGTTTCCACTTAGCAAACTATCTCTGCCATTTGTCTATTCTCACTCATCGCACCCCACAGAAGGCTCTCTCAGTATGCATTGACCTGGCTAGTGTAGTAGCCAGTATGCATCGCACTTTAACCATGGAGTAGTCAGCATGGTCCAATTTTGGCTAGTTTTGAGTGGTTTTTCAAGTGGAACTTCTGGGAAATGATGTAATCAGTTGACCATGATCCTTTAGGGTATGAAACAACACTTTTAGGGGTTAAAGAGCCCTTGGTTTATCAACATATGTGATTGGGGTTGAAGTGCCCAAATATGTCTATAACAGTTGCCCCCTAAATCATGAGGTCGTAAATCTTTTGATGTCAGGTGAAATGATTTATCATGAGGAACCAAGGTATTCAAACTGGAAGGTGACCTGTATAAGACACAGTACAATACATCATCATCGTGTTTTCTTTCATGATCTAGCTGAGGCGGGCATTCCCATGCTCAACTTTATAAATTCATTTTCATGTACATAGGACAGATAATTGTCCGTTGTTGCAGACTGGTGATTCTTTTATGTGTAGAGTCATCATCCCTTAGCTTGGATGATCATCTGTGCAGCTTTTGTGTACATTTTATGTCTTTATTTTCCTGAATATATCACAGCCCGGATGGATGAAACTAGTTTCAGGGTCTTCAAAACTCGTTCAATCTTCGCCTGATGTACAAGTGGATACATGTGAAAAGATGTTCTGAAGTCGAACATGGAAAGACATCGCCTGATTACCGGTGAATAATGTAAGTTATTAATAGGCATGAGAGTAGTCACTAATAATGGTAATGACCCTCAAGGTACTACAGTACAATTCACATGGTGTGAATATATGAGTCGATGTCGAACACCATGCAAAATCTTTCAGTCGAAGGCCATTGATGTATATCTGTCGCCAAAAGTGAGAAACTTGCCATTGAGACATGTAAGCTTCAAAGTACTGAAAGGGTTGTTTCTAAGTCAACTTCTTGGATAATGAGCTGATGTCGACAAGAAGTGACCCATCATAGGAGGGCCTTGATGTATCCCACATCTATGACACAAAATGAAGCAAATGATTTTCTGGAGGTGAAAACAATCTGATGATACAAGGTTCACCATTTAACACGGTCATGCGGAAAGAGTTAATCTTGCAGACAAAACCAACCTCCCTAGAAGCCTAAGACTTTCTAGTGACAAACAAGACAATTAAGAGCAATCCTTCTCTAAACATGCATTATCATACGAGAAACCAAGTGTTTTAGATCCTACTTGTAGTCCAACGCTGTTGTAGTAGTCTAGCCTTGTCCTCCAGATGAGCTCCTCCTTCACTTCGAAAGCTGCATACACTAACAATCAAACGATTACATAACACCTTAATATCTCATGAAAAAAAACATATTCAACATATAGACCAAGGAGTATATGAAACAATTCATTAATAACAAATCATTGAGAAGAATGGATTTATTTGTATTAATAGGAAACAAAAGAAACCATTACAACCTGAGCCTTGGTGTTGTGCAAGTTCCTCCCAGGGTCCAACAAGAGTTTTCTTCTACTTTGACAAGCTCACCCACTTCCAAATGAAACAAGAAAGGATGGTAATCTCTCCTCACAAGCTTCTACAAGGAAGTCCTAATTCCAGCAGCATCTACCCTTTGGAATGTTCAGCTTGCAACCTCCCCTCCTCTGGCCCAATGCCTGTATTTATAGTGTTCTAGAGGAACTTATTCAGGTCCAACATCAATGGGATACTCCCTCTTTTGGATGGGGTAGCTCCTCTCTTGATGGGATAAGTTCCTCTATCATAGGGATGCATGAACCATCTGGAGGCGCTCAATACACGTCAAACACTCTTCTAGAAAGCTCTAGAAGTGACCACAAGTAACTTTTTTTAAGATGAAAATCGCGCCTTTTGACCTTTACAGGAGTACGCACCCATCCCTTGACTTACAGAGCGTACAAGTACGCAGGTACAATGAGCTTGGGATGCGTACACGCAGGCAAGGTAGAGAGAACCTGCGTACCCAGAGATAAACATGTTTTTTAATGACTTTCTCTCTTTCTTGAACTTTGACATGGAGAGTAGAGGTATAAGGCTTGACAAGGAGGATAGTATGACTGTTGATGGAGCCATACTAACTGCAGATAGTCATGGTGTCAAATTTTAGTGTAACAGTCATGTATCCTTGCTATTAGTGTAGGACAGTCTTGAGTCTCATGATTAAATTGAGTGCAATATTTGCATGACAGACACGTTGGGTTATTTCATTTGTGGGCATAGTGTCCATGTCTTCCATATTTGTAACAAATCAGCTGTCCCCAACCTCTTTCAGGTCCTCCTCTAGCTCGGCCTCAACCATGCCCCTGAAAGCCTGTCCACCCCAATGCTCTGGTCAAGAGGCCGCATTTTTGCTTGAACTCTATAGGTGGGTGTTCTATCAATCTTCAATTCATAACATCGACAATTGCACTTGTCATGCCCTACCGACCCGTAGATGTTACAAAAAAGTTGTTGCGGTGTTTGTACAAACTTTTGCAGCAAATGAAAATTATCAGTTGTATGTTTCCTTGCTACCTCACATATAGCACACCACAATGCAGGCCCGACACTCGATCCTTCTTGGGCTTCTGTCCTCAAAGGCATTAGTTCTCCTCCTGCAATATAGTTCGCAAAGACTGGGCAGTGGTCTTTGGCATGCCCCCGACCTTTACATTTCAGGCACCATATCTCTTCACGCGCCTCTGGTCAAACTATTCTATCCTGCTTTAAACTCTGCATTTCAAGGCAAATATTTTGCAACTGTGCATGTATCTGCTGAATCCCCAGATTTGGATCTTCCACTGGTGTTTCATATAGTCTTATGGCAATCTCCAAGGCCTCTGCCTGAATTTTATGTTGTGACGGTGCAACCCTTAGGTGAGGCAAGAGCGAAGCCATGAACCACTCGCGGTGTGGTCCATTTGTTAAGTTCATATTAGCTTCGCGGATTTTACACTTCAATATCTGATCCAACTCCCAAGGTGTCTCACCTAGTTTCATCATGATTTCCTTGAACCCCCCAATCGATTGCACCTCAAATTTAGGCCTATTGAACTCTTTATTCATCGCGGTCTAGATCTCTACCAACCCAGTGTTTGGGTTATCGTTAGAGTACTTGATGTACCAAGTTAGCACGCGATCCTACAAATAACTAACCAATGTTTCCTTCTTCATGTAATTATTTCTTACGCCTTGAGCTTCCCATATAGCTTTCACGACAAACTAGAACTGGTCTAGGTCCTCATTTCCCAAGCCCTTAAACAATGATAGCTTCACTGATTTTGCAATGCTGAACTGGGGTGGAGGTGGTGGTGGTGTGGGTGAAGTCGCAGGTGACGGTGGTGAAGGTGGAGGTGGTAGTCGCAGGAACCTTTGTTTTATCAATTGAACTACACTTCATGGAGAAGCCTGTGCTACTCCCTCTTCGTCACTCAAAGGAGGTGAAATCAATGGGCTATATTCAGGACCCTTTCTTCCTTCGTTTCTATAAGTCTTTCCACTTTGCATAGCTCCAAACATAAAAGTAGCTGCATAACCCGTTTTTTGCACAATAACATCTTAATCCAAGTATTTAAACACTTCAAGTACTTACCTCATGGACCTTTGAAAAAGCATCACTCCGCCTCACTGTAGCTGACTGAGATATCGACCATGAATTCTGTCACAAATCCTCCTATGATACGATCGAGCCAATGATCGACAACGCGTGCGATCTTATCCTCAAAGGCTTCAAGTCTCTATATTAACTCCGGGGTCCACAATAGGACCGCCAAGTCTCCACCTTCCTTGGTTATCCGCTAGCTTTGTGATCCACTTGTATAACTCAACTAAAGAGGAACAAAAAAATAGCTCATGGATTTTTGTATATAGGTATATGTCTAGCCATTGTTCCTTTGTCAGCAAAGGATTTCTGTTCTCTTGCTTTGCGAATTTGTGGATCTTCCTATCCAACTGGTCTACAATGTCTTACTTAGTTGGATTCCAGTGATACGACATCATACATCTCTCATGCAGATTTTGGGGCCCAACAACGGAACCAATTGTTGGATTTGTGGGCCCTGACCCAGGTTCAATGTTAGTCAACAAACAAATCCCTACACTACTGGCTCTTTTGGTATTAGACTGCAGAGCGCAGATCGAAGTCTCACCCGAAGCAGTATGGGCGGATGCTGGAACGAATTTTTTGCACCCTGAGATGGTCATGATGTCCGTTTATACCCACTGCCCCTGCTTTTGTGCATGTCGCTAAGCCTTAGGGCTTTATCGATCTACCCTTTATTCAACCCTTCAGTACCTCCGCAAGGGTGTACGATTGACCTTCGCGCAACCCTAACCAATGGTTCAGGTCTTTTTTCATAGCTATGACAATGTATTGTATAGGTTCCCAAGTTATCTCAAGAGTTTTTCTTATCTTACCAATCAATTATAGTTAGTGTCGTGTAAATTTATATCTTTACTTGCGTTCAATCAACAGATATAATCACATACATTCGCGCATCAAATCAACGTTGTAAAATAAACCGAGATCGCAATATAATTAGATGCATTAATAGAGACTAAATACACAGTAATTGCAGAATACTTCTCTTTATTGATATCTTCCAGTTTAGTACAGACTTTATCCACCTCGCGCACACAGCTGCAGGGGTTCGTGCACTCAGCTGCGGACTTCAACCCTAGGCCTTTGCGCACTTTGCTGCAGAGCCTCTAACTACACTAAGACCCGAAAACACCTGAGTTCTCTACCAAAACTTCCAAAGCTTAATTATTTTCTTTAACTACCTAGAGCTTACTTACTTAGCTCCTTTTTATGCAATCCCATGGTCTGCAGACCATGGGTAGATCTTTACAGCCGACTTGACACTTTACAAAATAAGGGCAGACAACCCTTTATGACTCTGGACACCTTCGCACTTCGTGACCAGAAAATGCAGGGACTTTACAACTTTATTACAAAATTGTCCCAAAACATTGGCTTTTAGCCCCAAAACTGCTCTTGGGGGAACCCGTTCCCAACACCATGACATTATTGGATTCACATAGCTTTTTAAGGTAGGAATTCTAGTTCTTGAAATGAATCATATTGTATTATTTTATTTTATAGGTTATAATTGACCTCCAAAATTTATTAGAATCTAGATTTGAGAGGTGCAAAAGTTTCTATTTCTTTCTATCCATATAATACCTTTATTCCTTTTAATTATGACTTTGTACCTATCTATCTTACTAGATTTTAAGAACTAGTTAGAAGCATCTCTAATGGATTTTCTAGCAATCTTACATTCTTTATCATACCAAGAGTTGGTGATTATATTATCCATTTTACATGATACCTTTATAAAACAATTATTCATGAAACTATAAAGAATTGTTGTCAAATTTGATAAAGATCTCCAATATTAAATTTATTTGATAGGAGATTTAATTTATTAATTACACCTTTTTGAAGGACATCCATTTTATTTTTATAAAATATTAAATACTATTAATAATTAAAGCTCCTATATGTGAAACTTCTATGTAACTTTTATGGATAATAATAATTTAAAGCTAAAATTAATTATAATGTAAATGTCAAACTTAATCACATTTTGTTATAATCCATGTTGATTTGCATAGTGAAACATGATCTTATGTTTTTTTATAGAAAGTGTCTACCATCTTTCTAAGAATAATAATAGTTGTAAGAATTGGTTATATTCAATGTTAATCCAATGGAGCCATGGTTTATGGTTTTTGTTATCTGTCATAATGCATCGCCACTGTCATGCACATAATACACTGCCATTGTGATTCTTAGAATAATAGTGATAAGCACTTGAGACCTTCTCGCACTTGCATGTGGTAGTTGTAGGTCACCTAATTCCAAATGTCAGTTTTGGGCACTATGTCAATTTTTTTGCTAATGTCAACAAGGAAACAAAGGGGATTAGTTTAATTATTGTGACACCATTCACAATGATCCTAAGCCTAACAAGATGGTCCATAGTTGAATGATATCTCCTAAAATTGGTTTGGCCTTTAGCTCTTTTTTCATGACATTTTAGCTATACATTGATCTTCTTTTCTAGAAAAAATCCCTCTAACTTGACTAAAAGGGGAATACTCATAATGGTCCTATAACTAGAGAGATTATTTTTATACTTGCTTTTAAAATAGGAACAACTACTATGAAATTGAAGAGGTTATGGATGTGAGGGAGAGGATAGACCCTCCAATTTTTAAGATTTATGCTTGGTATCATTTAAGGTCCTTAGCTTTCCTTTTTGTTAGTCACTTAACCCAAAACTATATATCTTCTTAAGATGAAAAAACTTCATCCTTTATATAAAGGGTTTGAATGTTTTCCATGACATTATTGGATTCACATAGCTTTTCAAGGTAGGAATTCTAGTTCCTCAATTGAATCATATTGTATTATAGAATATAATTGACCTCCAAACTTTATTAGGATCTAGATTATAGAGATGCAAATTTTCTTCTTTCTTTCTATTTATATAATATGCCTTTTCCTTTTAATTATGACTTTATACCTATTTATCTTACTAGATTTTAAGAACTAATTAAAAGCATCTCTAGTGGATTTTCTAGCAATCTTACATTCTTTATCATACAAAAAAAATAGTTATTTTATTCTCCATTTACCGTATGCCTTTAAAAAAAATTATTCATAAAACTATGGAATATTGTTGTCAAATTTAATAAAGATCTTCCATATTAATTTTATTTAAAAGAGATTTAATTTATTACTTAAATCTTTTTGAAAGAGATCCACTTTATTTTTATAAAATATTAAATACTTTTAATAATTAAAGCTCCTAAATGTACAGTGAAACATGATATTTTGTAATCCAATGGAGCCATGGCTTATGGGTTTTGTTATTTGTCATAGTGCACCGGCACTGTCATGCACATAATGCACCGCCAGTCAAGGAAGAGGAAGCTAACCATCAAGTCAACATTCTTACCTTACATCTTTAAGGTAGAGGAAGCTAACCATTCTTACCTCATCTTGACTTCTCGGTTACGCAACGAGGGTTTGAAATTTGATCAAAGTGGTGATGAGTAAGTGTTGAAATTTGAACGCTAACCTATTATGATTAATGTTACACATCACCATTCTTACCTCATCTTGACTTCTCGGTTTCTCGGTTACCCAATTTGACTTCTCGGTTACGCAATGAGGGTTTGAAATTTGATAAAAGTGGTGATGAGTAAGTGTTGAAATATGATCATGTGGTATGGTGCCCTTCACATGAGGAAGAAATTCAAAGTGTTTCAATTATGTGTAGGGTAATGACGGGCCTAGAATAAAGGACAGAACAAATGTAGGGTAATGATGGGCCAAGAATAAAGGAAAGAAGGAATATATAAAAGGAGCTATTATTCTAACGAGATAACTATATACATTTCATAAAAAATTCTCAATTTGCATCCTTATCCTATCATATGAAAAGGAAGAACAAGCGCCTTTCATAAAGTCAAAAATGATTTCTAGAAGATCCGTGGAAACATAAAAGTGATTTTTTTTTGGATAATATATAAAAATATCCTTACCGCTTTTGACTTGTAATAGCACGTGTAGAGTTTAATTTTAATTTTAGTCCTAAAAACTATATACATACGTGAGAAAGATAAATACATACATCGAAAGACAGATATAAGTAGCAACATTTATTAAAAGTAGTCGATATATGAGGAAGAATAAAATCAAATGCTATTCACATTACAGACATTTAATCTTAAATAAAAGTAGTTGATATATCGATCAATTTTCTATCATTAAAAACTAATAACACCTATCTAATATCAATCACTTCTATTAATATAAATGTTATTAATTAAGTACAGTATTAATTTGTAATTATGTTTGAAAAATTATTAAATAAATAATTTTGAAAGAGTGAAAAGTAAGAAGTTAAAACATGTTATTATATTGTTTTCATGCTCAAAACCAAATTGATAGGTGTAAATAAATAAAATATTTTTTAAATAAAAAATAATATCAGAAATAATATAAAATAAAAATAATATATATGTTTGATTAGTTTTAATTAAAATATTTAAAAATATTAATAATCTTATTCTTGTTGTATTTGCATAGCTTGTTAATAATATTACAATATAAGAGGGTAAATATATTTCACTCTCACTCTTAGTCATAAATAAATTATTTTGATATCCATGCAAAGTAACATAATTTTGTATAAACTTTAAAAAAAATAAGACTTAAAAACAAACAAAATCTTATACTTTCACTTTTAATTGTGAGTAACATATATAACAATTATATTTTTTTAAGTATTTCAATGCTAGATTTAAGTAAATTAGTTCACTATTGATGTTGACTAATTTATTTTAATATCAACTTTATATATGCGTGTAACTAGAGAGAAAATTTTATATATATATATATATATATATATATATATATATATATATATATATATATATATATATAATATATATATATATATATATATATATATCAACAACTAAACAACTAGAAAGAAAAAAGTAAAAAAAAGGTTCAATTACTTTCTCATAAGATTAATAAGAGGGAGATTAATAATTCATTTAATTTTAAGATAAAATTAAAATATGATATTTAAAAAAATATTTTTAATAATAAAAAATTCAACATAGGTTGTTAATCAATTTTTTTAAATATGCAAGATTAAGTAATATTATCATGTGTTTAAAACTACATCAATATGAAAAACATTTTAATGTGGACAATAAAGTGTATGGAAAAAATAGTTCAATGATAATGTGAAGTAAAATATTTTAATGTCAAGCTATATGTATATTATATTCAGCTAAAAAAAATTGTGTATATACTATAGAAAGTAATTGAAAAAAAAAAATTATGGTTAAAATATTTCAAGGAATCTCATTGTTTTACATTTTAGCCTTTTTTGGAAAACTTTTTTGTCAATTCTATTTGTTTCAAGTTCAAGTTGTGTAGAGTATACAATTCAAGGTCTCAAGTGGAATTTTAAGGTGTTGAATCCATTTATGCATTAAAAAATATTAACAATGAAATTACACATGGTAGAGAGAGAGAGAGTGATCCATATTGGATCATTATATAGTTTTCTAGAAAACGTGGAGGAATCAGCTCAATAGATTGTTTTATCGACTGGACCTTATTTGGCAAATTGGGGTCTGAAACCTTCTCGGAGCATGTTGAGGCATCAAATTGTGTTTTTTAGGGGTAAAACTTTGATTCCTTAGTGTTACACCTTCTTTACATACTCTACACATAGGGACCTTACCAACAACACAAGAATCACGTCAATTAGAGTCTACATAAAGTTATGCCACTAAGAAGTTGGCCTTCAAGTTTTCACCACCATAATTCTAGAGGATGTCACGCCATACCTCATTATTCATGGAAAAGAGGATAGTCACACAATTATGATGAATAAAATTGTACAAGTGTCCATATTTTAACTTTTGTTAAGATTTGAAGTAGTTAAGCCTAACCACTACAAGGTTATCATACAATCTTATAACCCGGCCACTACGAGGAAAAGGGATTCCATTCTTTTGAGTGCATTTGTTCCATATACAAGAAAAAAAAGCTAAGAAGGATAGGAGATATAACACATAAAGAGGATTTTTGCATTGTAGTGGCCCATAGACTAGAACCATACTTCTTTATATTCGTAGCCATTTTCTATTCAAAGAAAGAGAGAAAACCTGTCTCACCTTCCAATTGGGTTTTCTCCCGAAAGGGTTTCCCTGGTCATATCTTGTGTCAAATCATGTTTTGTGAGTTTTTATTTCATTGTTCTCTATTTTTGCATAATTTTAATTTGCATATCAACCATAATATACATATCCAAAAATCTAAAGAGAAATAAATCATAATAGTGTAAATTTTTAGATTTTTAAATAAGGTTTTATCAAATCTATTGTGACGAACTGTCCAATGGAATATACATGGAAGTTTACAGATTATATTTGTACCAAAGTAGGATTCTTTGGGTATATTGTAGAGATTTGTAGGGAGTCTAGATCGACTAGGTCAAAGGTTGTAAAACCCTAATCATGACTCACAAATATGTGAATGACCCTTGTGATCCTATAGAGGAGGGGTTTTCATGGTTGGAAACACAAGTAGTATATAAGCCAAATATGAATCTCCTCATGTCGACCCTAAGTAGGAAGATTGAGATATTTGGATAAGGTAGGAGTTTTAATGTAGAGGATATATGAGAAGGGAGATCAAGAGATCAAGAATAAACAAAGAAACAATGGAAGAGAGGACCCAAAAAGATCAACCCAGTTCAAGTGTCGTTAATCATTCATAGTCCCCATTCAAAATGGAAGCAAAGGTTGATATCAAGTTGTACCAAGGTGAGATTCACATTATGAAGCTAAATCATTGGTTGTAGTAATTAGAACTTTATTTCAGTGTCCATCATGTTGAGGAAGAACAGAAGATTCATTTGTGCAATTAAAATTAGAAGGCCATGCCCTCACTTGGTGGGAGAGCCACATAGAGACCCTGAAATTAGAGGGAGATCCTCCAGTGACTAAGTGGGAGGACTTCAAAACCCTCATAAAGACACAATTTTACACTACTAGGTATATAGAGGATCAATGAATTTGATGGCACTACTTCAGGAAAATGAAAGGGAAATTCATATATGAGTACACCACAGAGTTTATAAATATGGACATAATGTTCAGTATCTCCCCAAAGAACCCAAATATACTCAAGTATCTCGGGGGTCTACACAATAATATACAAAATCAAGTGATGTTATTCAAACATAGATCGGTTTATGGGGCTTGTTTACAAACAAAATACTTGGAGAACATAGACCTAAAGAAAGGGAAATCAAGTGGATCCAAGAAGAAGGAGTAACATGACGCTTCTAAGGAGGGGAAGAAGAAGTGGAAAGGAGAGAATATAAAAAGATATATCCAAAAAAAATAGTGCAAATATCATAGCAACCACTGTAACATTGATGGCTATATAGAGTAGAGCTTAACCCGAAAGACAATAACAAGAAGAACCTCATCGCCACCGATTTGAGCAGCCAGTTTAAAGCACCTTGGACATGGATGAGAAGATTGTTTGTATGTTAGTGTAGAAGGAGGTGAATCTGAGTAGCCTTTAGAAACAGGAAAATAAAGAAATGATCAAACTCCTCCACATAAATATATAGGTTAAGAAGACAAATATTGGTGCTCAATTTGACTTAGGATCACAGGTGAATCTCCTTGCAACATATATGGTAAAAAAATTAATATTAAAATTTAATGATCATCCAATCCCATATCTATTAGGATGGTTAAATAGGGATTTAGAGTTTCATGTAAAATTATATTTTCTTTTAGTGTTGATTTTATTAATGAAGTAGAACTAGATGTGGTTCCCCTTGATGTATGTGGAGTAGTATTTTCAAGTACCTACATGTACATGTGAGTCGCAATATTCATACGAATATCCAACCAATATCCACTTATCAAGGATGGAAAATAATTTACCATCAACATGCACAAAGGAAAATTAAAAATTTCACTGGTAAGTGCCAACCAAACCAAAAAATTGATCAGTTCCAGTAAGAAGTATGTTTTACTATTTTTAATAGAAAATTAGTTTATAAAAGCTTTTGTAAGAGGTAAGAAATCCTTATAAGGGTGTACTAAGAAACATAAACAACAATTGGAAGAGTTTCTACATGCATATAAGGATGTGTTCAAGGAGCCTAAAGGGTTACCACTCAAGAGGGAAGTGGAGCATGAGATCTAACTATTGTTGGACTCCCCATTACCAAATATAGGGTTGTACAAGTAGTTTGTTATAGAAACAAGTAAGGTGAAGAAACAATTGCAGAAACTACTTGAGCAAGGTGTCATTCACTTGAGTACATCACCATGTGGGTCACCCATCATCATTGTGCCAAATAAGGATGGGACTTAGCAATTGTGTATTGATTACAGGGCCTTTAACAAAACCATGTTGAAGAATAGGTACCCCTTACCCAGGATAGATAATCTGTTGGATTAGATGCAACAATAAAAGTACTACACCAAGCTAGACTTAAAATCTAGATATCACCAGGTTAAAGTCAAAGAATAAGATAATTAGAAAACCACCTTCAAAATGAGGTAAGGTTTGCATGTGTGGTTAGTCATGGCATTCGTCCTATGCAGTGCACCAAATACATTTATGATGTTAATGAATGATATATTGAACCATTTTATAGATTCATTTTCTATTGTCTATTTGGATGATATACTAGTATACATTGCTACCTAGGAGGAGAACATCTCACATTGGATTTAAGTGTTGTAGACATTAAAGAAACATCAATTTCTAGAGAGTCTCAAAAACTGATTTTGCATAACAATATTTGGTGTATTTGGGATATGTGAAAGGTGGAGGAGAGCTAAAGATAGATCCTGCCAGGATGGAGACTATCGTGAAATGGTTGGTGCCTACTAATGTTTCTGAGTTAGGAGTTTTGTTGGGTTTGCATAATACTTAAGTAAGTTCATAGACTCATTTTTAGTAGTGGTAATGCTACTCCACACCATAACAAAAAGTGGTAAGAGTTTCTAGTAGGGAAATGGTCAGTAGAGGGCCTTTGAGGAGCTAAAGAAGAATATTAGTCAAGCACCAGTTCTGGCTTTGCCAAACTTGTAACAATCCTTCAAAGTGGATACAAATGTGAGTGGGTGTGTTATGGGAGCAGTCTTGATGCATAGAGGAAGGCTTGTATGCTACCATTCTGAATTATTCATGGGGAAGTTTTTAAATACCCTACCTATGATAAGGAGTTCTATGCCTTGGTAAAAGTTGTGAAGAAGTGGAAGCACTATCTAATGCGAAAGGAGATAGTGATCCATATAGATCATCAGCCACTATAATACCTATAGGCCCAGAGTAAACTACAACAAACCATGCATAAAAAGTGATTGGGGTTTCTACAATAATTTCATTTAGTGATTAAGCACAATAAGGGAAACACAAAAAAATCGGCCAACATTCTTTCAAGGAAACCCACATCAAATATCACAAATTTGAGAACTCTGATGCACATGGACCCATTCACCCATTATGCATACAAATAGGCATATCTAAAGGATGAGGAATTCAAGGAGGTGTTTTAGCAGTTGGATAGTCAAATTCACATGCACAATGGAAACAACGTCGTTGAGTACCATCTCCAAGATGGGTTACTTTATAGGTTTCATAATTTATTTGTTCCTAAATGTGAGTGATTGAAGCTGATTAGAGAGGCTCACATCTCCAAGCTTGCAAGGAACTTTGTTATAGGGAAGAAAATTACCAACTTGTAGAGGTATGTGTAGTGGCCCAAGATGAAAGAACAAGTGGCTAAGCTCATAAGAGGATGCATGCTTTTTTCTACTAGCAAGTCTAATAACACGAAATAGTTTCTATATCATCCCTTATTTGTACCCACTCATCCTTAGGAAAGAATTTCCATGGAATTTATGGGAGTTTTACCAACAACCAAAAAGGGACATGACTACATGTTCATGGTAGTTGACAGGTTCATCAAGATGTGTGTTTTGTTGCCTTTTAAAAAGACCATTAATGGATAAGAAGCAACAAACTTGTTCTTTGGACAAGCCTGTGTGCACTTTGGGATACCAAGGAATATTGTTTCATATAGGGAAATAAGATTTCTTAGTGAACTTTGGACTACATTGTAGGACAATATGGACACCAAGTTGAAGATGTTTAAAACATTCCATCCACAGACAAATGGGAAGATAGAAGTAGTCAACAGGAAATTGATGCAAATTTTGAGGGGTTATAATAAAAAACATCTAAATACCTAGGAGGAAAATCTGGTATACATACAACACTCTTATAACATAGTCGTCCACACTTCTACTGGTAAGTATCCATTTGAAACGAGTTTTGGATATTTGTTTCCTTCACCTTTGGATATTACATATGGGAAATAGGGAGGAGAGAGAGGGGATATTACAGGGGATTCCTTGAGGGATAAAAATTTTGTAGAGAAGATCAAGCATATCCATATACAAGTATAAGAGACATTGCAGAAGTCACAGGAAAAATATAAGGGGGGAGGAATGATCCAGGTGGATGTTGGTGGCCACCCACCTATCCCATTTGGACCCCCATATCTGTCTCTTTTAGTTTTTCGGTTTCCTAAATTGTAGCATAGTTTACTATTTTTAGCAGTTTTTCGGGTCTTGAACTTCCGAAGCTGTTTTGAGGCCCTAAATGACGTTTTTTTGGGAAAACTGGGGGCAACATGGGTCCATGGACTGATGTTTCCCTTCCCAAAGTTGTAGTGCTTGGATAGATCTTTCTAATGACCTATTGTACGCATCAAATGGAGATCGTATGCCAAAGTTACGACCCCGGGAAATTGAGGTGCCAATTTACCCAAACGGGGCCCACAATTTGGCATTTCATCTTCTAGGGTTAGGCTTTGGGATGTTAATGGTTTTCCATTATTTCTCAACAATAAATAGGGCTTCGAGCCTCATTGTAACATAGTTCAGAGGCATGTAGCCACCACATCTCTTCTCAGAGATAAGCTACCATCACCCTAGCTGTTTATTTCCATTTTCTATTTGTAAGCATATCTAAGTATTTTACATTAATGAAATGAAGTATTATTTCCACTCCATCTTTGTGTTTATATTTATCTCTGTAATTTGTTGCGTTCCTGTTTAAATCTGGATCAGTGGTATCAGAGCGATCTGCTTTTTCTTTATTTATCTTTGCATGTCCCCAACGAGGTCGGGATATAAGGAGTTAGGGCTTGAACTGGTCGAACCTTTGCAAGACCAGCCTCGCAAAACCCGTCGGCCTCCCATGGCAGATGAAAAGAAAGATGAGGGAGCAAGAGATCCTATCAAAATATTGCTTGAAGAAGCCCTCAAGCGGCAAAGGAACATGATGATGGATAGATTTGCACAGATCTTTCAACGGCTACCCAGAGGTGACACATCGACTTCCAATAGTTACTTTCGAAACGCCATACCGTTTAAGGTACAAGTTAATTTTGAAATCCCCGTATTTGAGGGTCAAATAGATGCAGATGTCATAGACAAATGGTTAAATCTGCTAGATGGGTATTTTTCTGTTCATGATTTTTCAAGTCGGGAAAAGATTGTTTTCGCTCTTCTCAAAGCAGCCCCCCACCTCAAGGACTGGTGGGAAACCTACTGCGAGCAGAATAATGAAAGCACGGGTTCGTTATTTTCAGTTGCACCCACTTGGGATTCATTTCAGGATGCCATCAAGGAGCAGTACTGTTTGGTCAATTTAGTGATGCCTAAATTGCAACTTTTAAATGTCAACCCGGGGCTCGTAAGCTGATGAAGTGAGGTGTAATGTATGTACTTAGGCAACTATTTCTTAAGCTTTTGTCATTTTTAACTTTTTAAGTTTGTTTTCAAGTTTATCTCTCCTAATGTTATGTGATGGAAATGAAATAAAGCGAGTGAAGTGTGTGAGATTGTGATGAGCTTTTTATAACTTGAAGGAAAGCTTGAACAACAACTGAAATGAAATCAACCTTTAAAGGAAAACAAAGACATCAAATAAAAGACTAATGACATTGGCCCAGTGTCTCTGCTGCTGCAAGGAAATGAAAATGAAATCTATGTCAAATAACAACTAAGCAATGTGAGACTAAAGTAAATCTACCTAAAAGAAAGACTAGTCACAAATACTTTAACTTTTTCTTAACCTCTTGCCTTTTAACTGAATATATCATGTGATAGACAATTAAAAACAAGTCAAGCAATTGTGAGTTCTTGAACAACTAAACCAAGCTGTGCTAAGTGATATTTTGGTCCTCAATATAGATATTAAATTATGAATAAGGAACCATCAATAGATAAACAACTTGATGTCAAAAAAACAGAAAGCAAATATGCAAATTGACTAAGTGATAGTAAGGAAATAAACGCTGCAAAACAAATAAGGTCAGCAACATAGACAAGATGATCACAAGTGTCACTAGTTGTGCAAAAGAAAAGAAAGAAACTGTCCCGGGCACGCCTAAGAAACCTGCATAACGCACTGATCAATCATGGAAAAGTGCAGAAATGTAAACAATCAGAATTTGAAATGTATATACAACTATCAAAACACAACAATAAAAGGCATTATATACATAAAACAAAAGAAAGAAATTCAGGAAATTAAAAGTACTGTACAGGCCTTTAGTAAACAGGGGCCCTCTGCCTACTCTAGCCGATTCAAAGATCAATTACACGCTTGAATGTGATAAGAATATTCTCATATATTATGCATGAAATAGAAAAATACAGTGGGAGTTCAAAAGTACATAACAGCAGCTAACAACTAACTTGTCCAGCATTATAAGATGCTATATTTATAACTGAAGAAGGCGAACTAACTTAACGAAATCTAAGTAATTCGAACAGCTGAGTAAAAACACGTAGTCTTGCTACGTCCTCGGATTTAGGCAACGGTCATTATGGGCATTCAATCCGCTGTTGGATTATGTTTCCCACTACCTTCATAACTGAGGACGATGCCACCTATTCTTCACGTGCTCTAAAACAGAACACGCAGAGCCGTGCCACCGCCAATGACCTCCGTTGACTGAAGTTTCCTCCTCATTGACCACGGGCTTGGATGACTGGTTTGGATGATCTGGAGGGACACACACCATGTCCTTGGTTCCACGAA
>APFE031130125.1:632-14957 GCA_000404065.3 Pinus taeda
AGACTTAGATTGGTACAAAGTCCCTAACTTTTCCCACAAAGCCTTCACCGTAGCTTCCCCTGATACATTCAGCAATACCGAATCTGAGACACACAATCATATTGTGCTCTTTGCCTTCCGATCCAACTTCTTCCATTCTTCATCGGACACCCCCGTTGGTTTAGTACCCGGATCTACCATGATCCACTGATCTTTATCCACCAATAGATTATGCACCTTGAGTTTCCACAACTCAAAACTCTGACCATTAAATTTCTCGATCTCTATCTTTCCACTACTTGCCATCTTCTTTCACCACCAGAATCGATCTCACAGATCTCCCACTCAACAGGGTTTACCACAGGCCTGAGCGAAAACCCTCAACAAAAAAGGCATCCCCTTGAAGCCAAAAACAACTCTGATACCAAATTTAGGTTTTAACCCCATACAGAAATTACCTGCATACGAATTGTAAAACACATAAAATAAATAGTGCGAGAGCATAACACATAAAACACATATACAAAGAGATTTTCCCCTGGATACCAAAACTGGGACTACCAAATTGATTTTTCATTATTTTCCTTTCAATGTTATAATATGTATTTATACATGCTAAATCATCTAAAACCATGGACCGAAAACCATCGGGTCCAAAACCATGTGTGAAAAACATGCACAAAACCATAGGTAGGTCCGCCCAACCTAATATAGGGTCCAAAAAACAAAATTTTTCGGGGTATAGAGGGGGTTTACTTGCACCCCTCAAACCCTTGTGACCCCCGTGCTACGTAATCGGCGCAACGAATGGGGGGCTCTACCCCCCCTCAAACCCCTCAGTTAATTACGTGGGCTAGTCATGGAAAGAATATAACACAACCCAATAGTATGTCACATATTTCTTGGAAGACCTTGGCAATATGACAGAGGAGCTATGCATGATGGAAAAATAAACACATACAAATTCGATAAAGATGGTGTCAATCATACATTACTGCCTCTGGAAGAAGAGGATGCATCAAGAAATTCTGATATGAAGACTCTATTGCTAAGTGGGAAAGAATACTTGCAGCAGATTAAAAAGAATGAGGTGAATTTTGCATTGATTTGCAAGCCCAAGGTAATAATTAATTCCACTAAAGTTTATGATTTACCAATTGAAATACAAGAGATGTTGGACAGTTGTTGTGATATCATTGTAGATGACTTGCCTAATGATTTACCACCCATTAGAAGAATCAGTCATCATATAGAGTTGATTCCAGGAGAAAATCTACCAAATAAAGCAACTTATAGGATGACTCCCACAGAGAATGAAGAAATCAAAAAACAGGTTTAGGAACTGTTAGATAAAGGACTGATTAGAGAGAGTTTGAGTCCTTGTGCAGTGCCAACAATGTTGAGCCCAAATAAAGATGGAGGCTGGAGAAGGTGCATTGATTCAAGAGCAATCAATAAAATAACAATCACGTACAGATTTCCTTTACGTAGAATTGAAGATTTGATGGATTGTTTGGGTGAAGCAAGATATTTTACAAACCTAGATTTAAAGAGTGGGTATCATCAAATAAGGATTAGAGAAGAGGATGAATGGAAAACTACTTTTAAAACAAATGAAGGATTGTATGAATGGATGGTAATGCATTTTTGGGTTGTCAAATGCACCTAGTACGTTCATGAGGCTTATGAATGAAGTTTTGAAGGAATTTATTGGTAAATTTGTAATAGTATATCTGGACAATATATTAGTTTACAACATGTCTAAGGAGGAACACATGAGCCATCTGAATTATGTCTTACAAAGGTTGTGGCAAGAGAAGTTACTACTAAATTTAAAGAAGTGTTCATTCATGAAGGAAGAATTGGTGTATTTGGGTTTTGTTGTTTTTGCTGATGGATTAAAGATGGATACATAGAATATCAAGGCAATCATAGAGTGGCCTTCACCAAAAAGTGTTTTTGAGGTAATAATTTTTCATGGTCTTGCTAGTTTTTATAGAAAATTCATAAGGAACTTTGGTAAGATCAATGCTTCTATTATCGACACTATAAAGAAAGATACATAGCCATTTAAATGGATTGATAAAGCAGAAAGGAACTTTCAGCTGTTGAGAAGGAAGATCACTGAAAAACCTATTTTGATTTTTCCTGGTTTTAATAAACCTTTCCAAGTGAAATGTGATGCCATTGGAGAAGCCATTGGAGGTGTTTTAAGTTAGGAGGACAGACCTATAGCTTATTTCAGTGAGAAACTGAATCAATCAAAGAAGAAATATTCTTCTTATGATAAGGAATTTTATGTAGTTGTGTAGTCATTGAAGAAGTGGATACATTACCTGATGTCTAAAGAGTTTATACTTTATTCAGATAACCATGCATTGCAGTACATTATGCAACAACCAAAGCTTAATCAGAAACATGCCAAATGGGTAGAGTATCTTCAAGGTTTTAATTTTGTCTTGAAGCATATAAACGGCCAATAAAATAAAGTAGCAGATGCCTTAAGTAGAAGAAACATACTACTTAAATAAATTCAAATTCAAGTGTTGGGTTTTAATTTTCTTAAGGAATTGTATGAAAAAGACTTAGATTTTAAAGAGGAATTTGAAGCTTGTACAAATCCTGTTTTGTTAGACATAAGTAAGTGACTTGATTATTTCTTGCAAGATGGGTTGTTGTTTAAAAGAAATCAGTTGTGCATACCAAATTGTTCTATAAGGGAAAATTTAATCAAGGAGAAACATAGTGGTGGACTTGCAGGACATTTTGGTGCAGACAAAACTTATGAATAGTTGAACATCTTTTATTTTTGGCCGAAAATGAGGTCTAAAGTAGAGAGGTACATGAAAAATTGTAAAGTCTGTCAGTATGCAAAGGGAAGGAGTCAAAACATAGGGTTGTATGTTCCATTACCTATTCTAGATAGACCTTGGGATATGATAAGCATGGATTTTGTTTTGGGCTTACCAAAGACTCAAAGAGGAAATGATTCAATTTATGTTATGGTTGACAAATCTTAAAAAATGGCACATTTTATTCCATGCTATAAAACCAGTGATGCTACTCACATTGCTAATCTGTTTTTTAAAGATATTGTAAGATTGCATGGGTTACCTAAGAGTATTGTTTCAGACAGAGACTCCAAATTTGTCGAACATTTTTGGAGGACATTGTGGAAGAAGCTTGGAACTAAAATGAGTTTCAGTTTTGCTTATCATCCTCAGATGGATGGATAGACTGAAGTTGTAAACACAAGCTTGGGTAATATTCTGAAAATTCTTACATGTGAACATCCAAAACAATGGTATCAAGTATTGGCACATGCTAAACATGCATATAATGACTCTCCTAATAAGAGTACAGGGAAGAGTTCATTCCATATAGTTTATGGAATGCACCCAATAGGAGTGTCTGAATTAAGAAATCTGGGAAAAGCTGAGATGAGAAGTGCTGAAGGGGAAGATTTTGCTTCAGAGATGCAAACAATACATGAATAGGTAAAACAATAGTTACAAGACAGAAACATAAAGTACAAGAGCATAGTATACTTGAGAAGGAGAGAAGTTAACTTTGAATTTGGATATTTGGTTTTAGCACACCTGAGGAAGGAAATATTTCCAAAAAGAGAGTATAACAAGTTAAAGTTCAAGAAAATTGGATCATGCAGAGTATTGAGGAAATTTTCTGCAAATGCATATGAAATTGAATTACCCCCTGATATTGGAATATCTCCAATTTTCAATGTTGCTGATTTGTACAGGTATGAAGGTGAAAATGCATATGACGCAATAGAAGACCAAGAGAAACAAGAAATTGATTGGGTAAAACAGTTACCTACAACAAAGGAATTGCAGCCAGAGAGGATTCTGGACAAGAAATTATTGAAGAAGACAAAGGGACAAGAGTATTTTCAGTATTTTGTCAAGTGGAAAGATCAACCAATTGTTGATGCTACCTGGGTGATAGATGCCATGCTACATAAATTGGGCAGTTCTGTAGAATAGCTCATGGACAGGAGCCCATGAAGAATTTTTTCCTCAGGAGTCTAATGCAGGAGCATGAGGCTTAAAGACAAAAGGCTTCGTATTATTCCAAAAAAAATACAAAAATACAAAAAAAGTTTACAAGCAAAGGAGTTGGGTCCTTTAGCTGTCAATTTACAAAGCTTTCTAGTTAGGATTTCAACTAGAATCTAGGATTTGGATTATCATGTAATAAATTCAAGTAGTTAGATGTAGTAGAGATTCTTGAGGAGAATATCATGCAGATTAGATAGGATTAGTTAGTTCGATCCTTTGATTTAGGATTTGGTTGTTAAATGAACCAGTACTTATGTAAATTCTGAATCATTGTAACGAGATTTTTCACTGATTCGACTTGTTTTGCCATATATGATTAAGTTGCAGAAAACACAACTCTGTGTTTTTTTATGTGAATTTGGTCAATCCTGGAGGTGTTTCATCCCTTCGTAGTATCTCTATGTATCATTGATTTTCCATAATTTAGAGTTCTGTGCGATTGCATTTAATCTCTTTTTGGTCGTGTATTAACAACTGCGGGGTTTGAAAGTGTACGGATTCCTTAATCGAGTTGAATTGTCGCACTCATTATTAACCATTGATTTCATTTTCAACGCATTGCACCATAGTTAATAGCGAGGGTTGGCCTAGTTTTGACCCTTGTGGTAATATGAAGTCCCGCAAGCCATATATCTAATGGCCTCTATCATCAGGTGTTAATCTCAAGTCCAGACCCAAACTTTTATAAACTGAAGTTTAAAAACATATCAGATCCGGTGGGCAGTATTGTCACATAGATCTCCATGCAATATCACAGTGGTCATCGAATCACTGTTGATGTTGACCATTGGATCGCTGGGTAGTTTTGCATCGCAAGGTTCAAGAGTGAATGACCCTATCCAGCAGAGTTGTGAAATGCGGCATGCGATACAAAGAGCACTGATAAATATCTCATCGCATCGTTAATAAGCAAAGGAACCCTGCCCGGTGAGCTTGCGATTGCGATATGCGATGTTTAGAGGATTTGTAAAGCACTTGGCGACTATGGCTAAATTTAGCAGTTTTGCTAATTTAGCATAATAGATAACTCTGGAGGTAGATGACTGAGACTCCGCAGGAAATCCAAGAAGAAATTATGCCTGAACTAGAAGAAATAGTTTATGGGTTTGAATGTTTGTCTCTTACACATGCACCCCAGCCACCACATGGTAATTGAAGAGGAGGCTTAGGGGACTATGCATTTGAGTGTTGCAGGATCACGATATAATCCCTCTATCCACTACAACTGTGCAATGCACAATGCATGGCAAGAGGGATCATGAACTATGTAGTGGGTAAGGCTAAGCAACAAGATTTAGGGTATGTCCTCTGAGGTTGCTTAATGCACAATTGGAGGAGGTTGTCTTCAAGATGGGTATAGTGCACAAGTCTAAGAGGTAAATATTAATCTCTGAGGCTTAGGAGTGTCCAATGCACTCATCACTTTGACTTGAATATTGAATGTGCTTGTGAGTTGCGCAAGATGTGAGGACAAGGATGAAATCCAAAATTGACTAAGTGTGAGATCAATGAGACAAGAGGGTAAGAGCATATAACATGTCTTAAATATGAGTGCACATAGATATACACTCAAGCACATGACAAGAAGACACACAATACCCAAAACCAATAAGCGTACAATGAATTGGCACTTATCTCCAAGTGTGACACTTAACATGTATGTTTATGACACAAGTGTCACAATGAAATGAAAAGGTGGGTTATTCCATAAGAAGGTGTCCATCACATGTTCTAATGATAAATAACATCAACTAGTGCAAGAGAATGTGTTGGAGCTGCCTCTAGGAGGTGTTCCATGGTGCTCTTAAGGTGTGTGAAAACAAGCGAAAGTGACACATGCAAGATTGAAAATGAGACTTTCAATCACAAAGAAAACACAAGAGATGCATGCAAGAATGAGAGTAGGAAAAAGCAACACTTGTAAAACATTAGGCAAGAAAAAATGTCGTATGTAAGAGAAAAAGAATGAAAAAAGAAAAATTTGTGAAAGCAAAAACAATAGTTGAGTAACTCACCCAGATGATGGATCATTTTCAACCATGGGTGAGAGAAAGCTACCTATACTCCAATAGTGAACAAATATCAAAATCAAAATACGAATATAAGGATGAGCTTTGGAATAGACTCCTTACATGGGGAGAACATGCACGTAATTAATATTAAGACGGGTGAGAATGCTTGGAGCGAAGAGTGAATTGAATAACTTGAAGAAGTAAATTCTCACTGCTAAAAAATAGTGTGTAATCACTATCTGCAAAGGATTCCCTCACACTGTCGCTTTCCATAAGATTTTCATAGTCTCTATATTTAGGGATTGTGTAGGCATTGGCATCAAGGACTGCACAAGCACTATCCACAAGGATTACACAAGCACTTTCATCAAGGGTTGTGCAGTCACTAGTTCTAGAGACTGTGCAATCACTGTCATTATGAATCAAACAACCATTGTCATCAAATAATATGTAATACTCGACTTCCAAGGATAGACAATGACTGCTAGGATTTCTTATAAGAAGTTCACTATGCAAGTATGTAAAAACAAGTCTCTTCGAAACTTAGAATTCTTAGAGGGAGAATTGAACACTTGAACAACATGGCCAAGCACAACCTTAATGGATTGAGATGAAAGATGGAATAATCGTAAGTAGGATCAAAATTTTGGATGTAGGAAAAATTTTGGAGGCTGCTTGTTGCAACGACAATGGTAACTTTATGACTCTACTGGGCTAGTCAACTAGGTCGACTAGCCCCTCCAACGTCTACCCACCCTCAATTCCTTCTTTGTCCCGAAGAAGGGGGGATTTGGAGTGTTATAAAATTTTGCACAAATATTATTACAATATAGAGGAAAAATACTAACATGTAAAGTAAATTATGCGGCTTCTTGTACAATTTTTGGCTTTTCAACAAGTTATGTAGACTGATCAATCAACATTTCTTGGGCTGGTTCTACTGAATGTTGAGCTACTTTGTCAACTTCAATTTCGTGATATTGTTGTTCTAAATTCACACCACATGTCAAAATGTTTATTATGACCATGTAATGTTGAGTGGGTTTTTCTACCATCGATCTAACTTCTGCTTCATTCTTTGGATCTGCTTGTTGAATCAACAATTTTTCTATAATATTGTCTAAATTTTCTCCTTCAATCCTCTCTTCTTTGATTTATTTTTTTGGTATCGATCCATATTATTTTGAACTTTGTTGTTTAGAATTTTTCACAAATCCATTTCTTGGTCCATGTTTCTCACTTATTTTTTGGTTGATCAATGATTTCTTTTTTAATAGTTCTCCAACTGTTAATTTGGTTACTTATCACTAATTTATAAGTACTTTTATAATGAACTCATTAAATTATAATCAATAAAGGAAAAATACTTTTTTTACAAACAATTTGGTTATTTAGCTTGCCACAATGTGGTTTTCAAGATAACCCATGTAATTTGTGCCTCAAATAGGTTTTCGCTACTTACATGGAAATGCTATCAAGAGATATACTTTTTAAGTGAGCATCATTAATAACTGACTTAAGAAGCTTCCCTTGTAGTGTCTTCAATTGTACTGGTCCTGAAGAGTGTATATCCTCAATAGAAAAGGGTCAAAGCCATGCAATCTCTAGTTTTTTTATTTTCCCTTCATTTGACTGCCATATAGTAATACTAAATCTCCAAATTTTAGATTCTTTGTCTGTAAATTCTTGTCATGACAAGCCTTTTTTTTTTTTACTGGCTTGTTGATGGTGAAGTGCATGGATTCAATCTTCTTCTAAATGTTGTAGTTGTTATAGTTGTTCCTTTTATATTTTTGTATTATATTTCAGTACAACTGATACATTCAGTACACTTGACGTGCACTAAAATGGGACAACTTCTTCTTGGCCATATACCAACTTAAAAGGAGTAGATCCAATCAACTATTTATATGTTGTACAACCTATCCAGAGAATGGTTGGAACTTAGTCATCTTTGTCTAAATTGCAATTCTTCTTAGTCCTTTGTGCAACGTTTTATTAAATGATTCCACAATACCATTTTCTTGTGGATGGTAAGCAATGGTATTCCTACGCTTAATCAAAAAATTTCACATTAATGTATGAATTGTAGCATTTACAAAATGTGTTCCTCTGTCACGAATTATGACCACAGGACAACCGAATCGATTTACTATATTTTCATAGATAAACTTTTCTTTGAATTATTTCATGTAGGATTCAACTAGTTCTACTTCTGCCCACATTATTTAGTATTCTACTACTGTTATAATGTAAATTTCTCCTAACCATTTAGCCCTTTTGGGAAAAGGCCCGACAAACTCAATCGACTATATCTCAAAAGGTAACAATGGGCCAACTGACTATAGTGGCATATAAGTTTTCGGTAAAGATTGCCTGGACCTTTGACATATTTCGCACTTTTGCACTTGTATTCAACAATCTCATAATAAGGTTGGCCACCATAATCCTGCTTGAATATTTTTACTTGTAGTTGTATCTCCTTGATAATGTATGTTGGCTCCTCCTCTATGTGCTTAATTAATAATATCTTCTCTTACATGCACTAAAACACACCGCCTAAGTACCTCGTCGATTCCAAGCTTGTATAATTAACCTTTTATCAATGTAAATGGTGTCATTTTGATGTCCATAGTGTTTTTGTTTTTCTCATAAAACCCTCCAGGTGCCTTCTTTGCATGTAAAAATTCTTCAATTACAGCAAGCTCTATAGGGATTGCTTCAACTCTAAAAAAATGGGCATTTGGAAAGTCATCTTCAAATATCTATTGGTTCCTCTCCTATTTCTAATCGGGATAGATGATCAGGTCCAACATTCTTCTTATCAGGTCAAACTATTACTTCAAATACAAATTCCTAGAATAGTAACAACCTCTGACAGATGCATCCTTGATGTACTAGTTTATTGACAAGATGGTACCTCAATGCTTGATGATCAATATAAAATATAAATGGATTCACTAGGAGGTAGTGATGAAATTTTCGCAACACAAAGATCATTGCTAAGGTTTCCCTCTCAGTTGTTGAATAATTTCCTTCAACTTTATTAAGTTTTTGACTGGAATATGCATTAGGATGGTCTATCAACTCATAATTTGGTTGTGCTAGGACCACCCCGACTACAACATTTAACATGTCAACATGCACATGGAACTTTTTTTACTAGTTGGGGAACCTTAGTATAGGCACATCGGCTATTTTTTTGTAATAATTGAAAGAATCTTCGGACTCCTTGGACCAATTGTACGGGACATCCATTTTCAATATTTCTTCTATAGTGAAAGTTATATTAGAGTAATGCCTTATGAAGTTTTTGTAGTATCCAGTATGTCCCAAAAATATTTTAATATATTTTGATTAACTGGGGGTTTCAAATCTAGGATTACTTTGATTTTTTCCACATCAAATTTTCCCTTTTTTTGATACTACATGGCCCAACAATATTCCTATGGGTGTTGCAATGATGCATTTTTTAATATTCAACGATAAGAAAACTTTCTTAAATATTTCTAACATCAGCTTGAGCCATTGGATATGATCCTTGAGCAGTGTGTAGACTATCCAATCATCAAAATAGACTGCCATTGTTTTATAGATATATTCCTGAAAATATTTTACTACGATCCTTGAGAAGATTGTTGGTGTGTTTTCTAGACCCAAAGGCATTACTCGATATGAAAAGGATCCAACTTTTATGACAAATGTAGTTTTTTCTTGATCTACTCTGAAAATGGCACTTGATTATATCCTAAGAAGCCATCTGTGAAAGAATAAAATTCATGCCCTACAACTTTGTTTATGATTTCATCCATGAGAGGAGTGGGGAATAGATCAGTTAATGCTAGTTTATTTAGTTTCCAACTATCCACACATATATGCAACCTAGTCGGGTTGTACTGTTTAGGTTACATGACCATTTGACCTGCTCATTCTGATTTTTTGATTGGATAGATGATTCTAGTGGTGAGCATCCCCTCTATTTCTTTTTGATGACAAGTTTATATTTATGCACAAGCTTATAAGGTCTTTTTTTGATAGGATTTTTGACGACACATTTATATTTATGCACAAGCTTATAAGGTCTGTTTTTTATAGGCTTAGATGCTAGAATGAGGTTGATTTTCATCTCCCACATTTCTTTTACAAGTCCTTTTAGGACTTTATAATCGTAGGCTAACATATCATAATATCTTTAATTAAGTCGATGAATTATACTATTTGACTATCTAACCAATAGTCACTTAGTCTGCCATCTTTGGTTGGTCATCGTTTGATATATCAAATTATTTTATTTTAATTTCCTCATCCATCCAACTAGGGGCATTTGACTCGCCGATTTGATGATCTCCAGCTTTCACCTCCTGATAGGAAGGTGGGAAATCTACTTTTTCAAGCTTATCAATTTCATGTTTTTCAAGTTTGTACGTTGATTTTAGTGTTTTATGATTTTTAGGATGGTCCTTTTTCCAACAAAAAATTTAGCCAGGTATCATAGGCTTCTTCCATTTCTAGTTAACTATTCAACTTATGTTCTGGTACGAATGACATGTAATTGAAATTTGATGATGGGTTGGCTATTATTTCTTGATTTAGCTTGTCAAGAGATTTTTTCTTTAATAATGAAATATTTTATTTATTGGGCCACATCGACCAATTATTTTTCTTTTGACTGAAGCTCAAAATCCTTGATAAAATTCGTTTTTAACTTTTTCCATTGTAAGGATTGTATGCTAGCTTCTTCCAGTTTATACCACTTATTAGGAAAGTCATCTCGAGTGTTGGGGAACATATGGGGCCAAAAGCTTTCATCTTCGTATCTGATTTTGTGCCATTTCGTCTCCAAACTGTTAAATAAAACATCATGATGTTTTCGTCCAAGTTAGGATTAGAGATGAGTGGGTATCCCACCATTTTCTTGCTTGGCCTGTAAAAGTTTGTACCAAACTTTCAATTCTCCCCTGTTCTCCAATGACTTTAGTTCCTTATTCAACATGATTGATGAGGGATGCCCACTCCTTAAATTTGATTATACTATTGGGACAATATTTTAAATTGAACGGTATAGTGATGGCATTTCTCAACAACTCTTTTCTTGAAGTATATGTAGTATTTTAATTGAATAACAAATTCAAACTTTGGTTGTTGATATTGTCTTGATTGTCCAACATTATTTTTCTTTTGATTCATAATTTTCAATTTATCATTCATAAAGATTTGTGTCTGAATTATATCCAATAGAAAGAAGGGAACTCATTAAAATTTCTGTAAATACACTAGGTTCCATGTTGTCCTGGTCTTCGTGTAGGACTTGTTATAACATTCTTGTTTCTATGTCTTCCTCCCACGGTTCGACCCATGGTTTCCCTTCACAGGTGTCTAAAGGAATAATGATCTTTTTATAGTTTCCTTTCAATTTAGTTTTATCTTTTTCTAATGAAATAGTTTCCTTCATTCTTCAACCCTAGGGTCTATCGACTAGAGTTGAGTATACTAGTATGTCATCGACTAATTTGATGACCTTGAAGTCAATTGTTGTTATAATTCCCATGATTAACATTCTTACTTATTTCATTGTTCTGATCGCTTCAATAAATCCTTGATCTACAAGCTTAAGGTAGTTATTCATTTTATGTAGAGTCAACTTTCCCAATTTAATCCAAGTTTTACAAGGAAGAATATTAAATCACGATGCATAGTAAACAATAACTTGTATATCCATGAATCCATTTATGTCCAAAATGATTTGAGGATCATGATCATCCATTTTTTCCCTTGCAAAACTTGATGCAAATTTTTTACATTTCTCTTTACTCTCGTTATAATATTTGAACATATTTAAAAGCTCCACCAAGCAACCAACATAATGCTCTTCTTTTAGTAGCTCCTTGAATTCTTCCAAAATAATATCCTTTGACAATATTTTTTGTTAGCTTCATTCTTGAAAAATTCTACCTCTCTTGTCATAGTGTCATTTTGTGCTTACATATCTGGGTCTCTAGTCATATTTCTTATTGGTCGAAGAGTTTGATGATTACGAACATTGTTATCTTCCCCAACTCCCAATCTTATGAAAACATGAAGGTTTTTTGAATTTACAATATCTTGCTTAGGGACGATTTTTAATAGATTCATTGTTCACTTATTTAATATTTTTCGAATGATTTTGGGTAAATACTCCAAAGAGTGATCCCGCAATCAACACATGTTACAAAAACACAAGTCAATTTATCTTTTATGGGGAAATTGGGGGTTGTGTGACTAGCTTTCTAACATGTAAAATAGTAAAATGTTCCTTAACTCCGACCTCATCCTCGACCTCAACTGTTATATCCTTCACAATGACCGACATAGCCTCCTCATCTGTTTCCTCTTCCAACCTGCATTGGCAGCTCATTGTATTGATTCAATGCTTGAGTATGGTAGACGACATGGTAATTAGGTTTGTCTTTTGCGTTGAGTGGCTATTATATTCATAGATGGCACAACATTTTCTTTAGAATTGTGAAGGTTATACTATCATTCATTGGTGCTATGGTTCAACATTGTCTAGCATATGTCGCAATATACATCAAATTGTATTCATCGAATATCTTGTTCAAAATAGTCAGCAAATTTACATATTTCCTTGGTGTGCCCCTCAGTTCTATAGTTAGTACAACATAAATTATTCTTTTGAATTGATAATGCTAGTAACAAATTTTGTAACTGCTCATTTTTTTCTTCAAGCTTATTATGAGTGGATGGGTTAGTCGACTTTTCTTCGTCATCCATTTCAATTTATTGGGACAATTTGATGGCTTCTTCACAAGTCATAAATTTATGCATCCTAAAAGGTCAATAAATCTTTTGAAGCAATCCAACAAACTACCATTGGACTAGTAGATTTTCATCAATAACATATGAGATTTGACTTAGCAAATCTTTAATATTTTATCATATTTATCTACCGTCTTATTGGGTCAGTGATTTATTTCTTTATCATTTGAGCTACTAAGTGTTTCACAACTTGTACCTCGAAGAAGGTAAAAAAACTTGTTTTGATGTCATTTTTGTTTGTTTGTTTGATTTTGGGTAAAATTCATAAACCAAGTGAGTGCTCATTTCCTTAGGTCTACTGCAAACTAGGCCATTTTTTTGTCTTCATCTGTAATATCATTTTCAATCCAAAAATTTTCACATACAAACCAATGTTTCTTTGGATCTTAATCTCCCTCATAGAAGGGTATATGGTTTAGCCCCATTTTAATTTTCAAAGGTTTAACATTTTAAGTTATTCTGTGATTGATCAATTGGTCGGTGTCGACGGTTTCGACAATTGGTTGTTTATTTAGATATGTGCCACTTTCTTATTTTCCACTTTCGACTTAGACTCTAGGGTTTTCTAATATGTCATCGTTTTGATAGGATTTATCAATATACTTGATAAATCGACTCATTTTAGGTTGTGATGGTTCAACGTGCAAACTTGTATTTTCTTGGTTTTCAACGTATAATGATTGAGGTAGGGGGGTACATTTGTGAGATCCTTAATATGGAGAAGAATATCTTAATTTTCTTTATTCTTGATCCAATTTTGGTTTACCGTAAGGATTTTGATTTCCAATTGATCACTTACCTTTCATCGATCATCTCTTTTATACCAAATTGTAGATGGTTCTAAGAAAATATGAAGTATTTGTTGGAGGAATTCCCTTATGGAGACACTTTCTATTGATCCAACTAGAGAATAGCGTATCACAGGATCAAAGCCGTCGACCTCCATTTTTTCTACTTGCCTTCCAGGACTTACTTTTAGATGATTTCTTCTGATCAGAACAGCAGATATACCACCTCTCAATTTTTTATGCGAACCATAAGAGGAATCCCATGCATATTCACTCTCATGTTCACATATTTTAGATTTCACATTTTGAAATTGGTCTTGTATCTCTTCTCATCGCTTTTATCTTTTGTCTTATGCTATTTTCTAAAAATTGGTTAGCTATTTATATTATCGAAAATTTTCTGAATTTTTCCATCAACTTATTTGACCTCCTCTCTAAAAATTGGTTAGCTATTTATATTATTGAACATTTTCTGAACTTTTCCATCAACTTATTCGACCTCCTCTCTCTCTCTCTCTCTCTCTCTCTCTCTCTAAAAATTGGTTAGCTATTTATATTATTGAACATTTTCTGAATTTTTCCATCAACTTATTCGACCTCCTCCCTTCCATCTTCAATGTTTACTCTCTCTCTCTCTCTCTCTCTCTCTCT
>APFE031130125.1:15450-51406 GCA_000404065.3 Pinus taeda
TCTCTCTCTCTCTCTCTCTCTCTCTCTCTCTCTCTCTCTCTCTCTCTCTCTCTCTCTCTGCTGTTGTCTTGACTTACTGTTGGGTGACGAGGGAAGACCAAGAAACCATGTTTATTTCCTTAAAAATTAGTCCCACGCTTCCTTCATATCTTTACACCAGGCATCAGGAAACTTTTTCTAGATGATTTGTCTTTGATCCTAGTCGATATTTAACAAATTTGCAAAGGTGGTCGATATTTAACTATATTTCCAACACATTTGTCAAGGAGGAATCATATAGAAAACATTACCGTGATGATCTTCAAATAACCTTGCTTTAATATGATTAATATAGGTTCTCTCTTCAATTTCTCATTCCTCACAAAATTAATCAAGAATCATTAAAGCCAGTCATGCAAGTTTGTTCATCCACTATTTGTTAGTTTCAATAATAGTCGGTCGTCAATTCTTGGTTTTATCATGAGCAATTTAGTCGAGGAATATTTTAATCTCTGTCGAAGCTCATCTGATGAAATGTTTATGCACTTCTATAAAGAAATTGGCCCATGTTTCTATTATTGACAATCTATTTCTCCTCGCGTAGTTCTTCAAGTAATTATTAACTTTTGTCTCTCACCACAAATTTTGTATCTCTTCTAAAGTTAACATTTATGCTTGCATATTCTTTAGACTTGATTCCAATACTACCAACAATGAAACCAATGTTGTAATCTATTGAAAATTAAGTATGGTTACCAATAGTAAGGGAAATAAGTGTTTGCATAGCAATGCACATAAAAAAATAGAGAAGAGACACAAAATAGTGGAGAACCAACAGAAACACACTTTTATTATATCTCTTTTAACTTAGTAGAATAGTACATTGATACATTCATTGATATATATATATTTTGTTGGGACAATTACAATAGTTCAATTGTCTGAACCAACTCAACTACGCTGACTTAGATTTTCCACTTTACTAAATTGTTGACCAACTTACAATGTAACTTTCTGACTTGGTTGGGGTAGTCGACTAGGTCGACTGACCCCTCGTAGTCAACTAGCCCCTCCAATAATGAAATTTATATTAACAACTTATTTACATTCATTTTTCACATACACAGTTTCTTTCTTGGATGTATATACCCATTAAATAAACCATATTTTAGTGTATCTTTGTAGTCTTCATGGTACTTTTGTTCCACACTTTGGTATCTTCAAGCTATTGCAGTCTTCTTTCTAGTTAGCTTCATTCACTCGAACTAGGAAGTCTAATGTCCTACATCACATCATAAAATTTCTCATGAGATTCACTGTAGAGGACATTACAATGAATCAAAACATACCCTCATGAATTGACCCCTCCGTGAAGCTAGTCCCTGCAATATGGATTAGAGAAATGGTCAGCCATTCTTTCACAAGGATGAGCAGGGATAATGATTTGTCAATCACAATGGTATTTCACACTTTTTTATATACCTTAGCATGTTCATGAGATCAACACATATTTAATTATGTCATAGGGTCAAGGTTGAGAGAACCTCTAGTATCCATGCAAGGCGTGTATGGGTTTGGGATCAATGGTCCTAAAATTTGGCCAAGGTATTTGTTATCCAATTCCTTTATTCCTTATGGTTGTAATCCTGCTACTATGATGATTCTAAACCAATTCCTATCATGGTAGACAACAAATTTATTCCTTCACTAAATCATAATATGAGGATGCATTTATGTGCACATATATATTAGTCATGCAATTTTAAAGTTTAAGAAAAATCCCTTTTTATGCCATTCCCATGATTGTTCCGTCAATGTCCATTTATTCTCATGGAAAAAACCAACCCACTTGATTGTCATACTCTTCCTTCCTACCTTCAGTTGCCTTTCATTCATACATTGACCTTCATTCAATTCTACTTTCCTCATTGGATTCCACTTAAATATTCCTCAGAGCTCCATCACCTTACCCAACAAGATTCCCAACTTCACAAGACAAGGGAAAATAAAGAAAATGAAAAATTCGTAATAGTTCATAACAATGACACAAAACCATAAACAAGGAAGCATGGCCATGTGCAATTCAACAGTCAAATTACAAACCGAGCATGAATTCAATCTAATGACAGTGTTGGATACTGTCGATAGTAGGGGGTATCCCTTATATGAAATCCCAATTAGACATCACACCATTTGGGATAGGAACCTTATCTGGAACATAGGCTTAATTGCATTTATTCTTAGAGATTTTCCTTGATTGCAATTAACACGTAAGAGAGGTCACATATACTTTGAGATAAGAAAGTAAGTTATCCCTATGAAGAATATATTGACAATTTATATAAGGTAATTCCACGGACGAAAAAGATAGAGTGAGCCTTTAGAAGAAAAGAAATAATACCATCCTAATAAAGACACACACACATATAAAGAATCGTTAATTAATTTGAAAAATTGTTCGCAAAGTAACAATGATCATGAAAACAAGTAAGGACATACCATTCAATAAGATGTGTACTAAATACAAAAAAATATTTCATTGTCCTTAATACATATGAACACAACTTACATCGTAAACATCAAAATAATAGTCTTACAACATCCAAAATACATGCATGAAAGTGTGCTAGCTCTAAGAGCTTCAAAACATTAAGTGAAAGTATCAAGATACACGATTACAATGGATGCATCACTAGCCCCAATAGTGGAACATGAAGCCACCACATTCTCCTCAAAATCATTATTTTCTCTCCTATGCCAAGATTGACAAGCCAAGGCTAAAAGTCCTTTTCTTGAGTTACGAGGGTTTATTTATAACAAATGAGGTGATATTTTTCCTCCCAAGTGACTCTTGACCTCCCTCATGACTCTTGAAATTCCATATGACTTTTGAGCTCCTACATGAATGTTGGAATTCCTAGTGACTCTTCACGTTCCATGTGTGAGCCTTGGGATTCCACAAATTTTACATTTTCTAATTTTAGAAATTACAATATTACATTCCACCAAAATTCTGGCGAGAATACATGGAACAAAATAAGATTGTTGTGTTCACATTTTGAGAAGTTACAATTTGGTGATTTTGACATGCGACTTCTTGTAATGTGTTGATTTCAAGTTATTTTCTTTTTCGCTATGTCTTCAACTCTTTATGATAGATATAGAATGTATTTCATCTTCACCCTCCAAGGGGTATGTATATAGTATTAAATCCTTCCAATTCATCCTAGGTTGCCATCTATCTGTCGTAGTCCAAAAATCCTTTATCTCCTGCACGAAGGACTCTTTATGTCTCATCTCCACAAGTGTCTTGTTGGAATATCTCCTTGATGACCTCCTTGAACATCATTTACCATGTTAATATGAAAATACTTGCAAATGAAATTCACTCATGGCAAGACATTGACAGTCCCAAAACTACCTATTCTACCTTGTTTTCTCATGCAAGATGCTAACTGTGATGGGATAGTATGCTAGGACAGAGGGAGAGGATTCCTTGGGTGTAGAGTGTAGGTTTAGGAGGAAGGAGGTGGAGGTATGGGAACTAGAAGTGCACACTACATTAGGTAAATCCTAGAGGGACAATCTTGGGCACATAGCACAAGTCCTAGAGACAATCGCCAGAGGCTTGAGAACTGAGGATGCAC
The DNA here is from genome assembly GCA_000404065.3 of Pinus taeda. NCBI lineage: Eukaryota > Viridiplantae > Streptophyta > Pinopsida > Pinales > Pinaceae > Pinus > Pinus taeda. Next base: position 19,077 of record APFE031130125.1, read on the forward strand.
AGTGCGCTATAACATAGAAGGAGACTCTAGGTTGAGAGTAGGTTGCAACTGCAAGGGCCAAGGGGTGGCCTTACTAATCACTAGGAGTGCACAATGCACTCCAGAAGGTAGTGCTATCAAGTTTTTGCACAGAGCACGAGTCCAAGAAACAAGAGGTTTGCTAAATGTGCTCCAAAGATGCACAATGCACTTGTGAAGGGATTTGACCTCATGATAGGTATAGAGAACAAGTTTAGGATACAAGAGTCTCATAACTAAGGCTTTCAAGTTAAAAATGTTCTCATCATTTAGCTGGGAGTTGAATAGGTTCATAATTTGCGCATGATGTGAGGACAAAGAATAATTACAAAATTGACTAAGTGTAAGATTAGCGGGATGAGAGAGAGAGAGAGAGTAGTAGAATACAAACAAGTATTGAACATGATCAAACACATATACAAAATCAAACTCATGCAAAATAAATGCACAATACCAAAAATAAACATGTACACATTGAAATGACAACAAAACGACAATAATCTCTAAGTGTGACAGTTAGGGCGCAAGTCTCTTTGACAAAAGTGTCAATTGCAATCAGAAAGTGTGCTAAGCCATGGGAGTGTCTCTAGCACATGTTCTTGTGAAGGAGTGGCTTGACTAGTGTAATAAAGTGTGTTTGAGCCACCTCTGGAATGTGCGCTAAGGTGATTTTAACAAGATATGCAAAAGCAAGAAAAATTGACACATGCAAATGTGAAAACAAGCAAAAATGACACATGCAAGAGCGAAAGCAAGAAAAAGAGACACATGCAAAAGTTAAAACAAGAAAAAGTGACACATGCAAGAGAAAAATAAAGCAAAAACGACACATGAGAGAGTGAAACTTCAAAGTGCGACAGTTGAGAAACTTACCTGGGAGATGGTGCACTTACAACCAAGAGTGATAGATGCTCCAGTGCTCCAAAAGTGCACAGAGCTCAAAAGCGAAAGATAAATTGTGAAAGGAGCTAAGGGTTGGACTCTTTATATGGGAAGAGTACACATGTATTTAAGGTTATGGTTTTGCAAGTGCACTCAACGTCTATTGGAAAACTAGGAGATAAGAGTTTAATGACCACCACTATGAAGTGTGGAAACACTGTCTTCAGAAAGTGCACTTTGTTTGTCAACGAGAAGTGTGTTAGGCATGTTCGATAAAAGTTCGCTATGAGCTAGGCATGTGAAAGGAAGTTTCTTCTACACTCAGAAAAACTTGAACACTTAGACACAATGACCAAAAATGAATTTAATGACTTGAAATGACATATGACATGATCATTAGGGGGCTCCAAAATTTGAATGAAGGAAAAAATTTGGAGTGGGCTGTAGCAACTAAAACACTTGGTGATTCACTTGAACAACCCCAACTTCTCTATTTAACTCTAAATTTGTACAAAGGATCTAACCATTGAGAAGTATTGTCTCATCCTATAGATCACCCTAGCTTCCTTACTTAGCCTAGATATAGATGTAGTCTCTTATGTTCCTCTTGTCAGCTTAACATTTTTTATAAAACACGTCAAACCTTAGTTGTTTCAATTAGGGAGAAGGGTCATATGTGTTACATGAGTTTAATATGTTCAGATTTTTAGTGCCATATTTGGTATTGCTTCACTTACAACGAGCCTATTCAGCACCCCGACAAAGTTTCTTGTTTCACCTCTTTGTGCAAAAAGCCTTTCTCTTCTTTCACCCTTTATTTATTTTATTACTTTATACCCATTGGCATTTTATAGGGGTTTCTGTTGCCAAGGGAGGAAGAGGGATCCATACTTATTTTACAAGAACGAAAGGTTGTTCCTTGTTTTGTAGAGACTCTTATATATACCTCTGAAATTAATTTTCTTGCTTAAGTTTTCTCCTTCCCATTCTTTACTCTACTGAGCTGACACATTAAAACCAATCAATATAAGGCTTAGCACCATAGATTTGTTAAGGCGTTTTTTTCAAAATGAGTCGTATTTTCCATATAATCATCATGGAATTTTAAATATATTTAGGCCCAAACAAAGAAGGGGATTAAAACTTAACCAAGCATTGTCCGTTGTCACAGTGCCCTTTCAAAATTCCGCCACATTATCTTAGAGTCAGATGGGGAAACTTTCATACACATTCTTATTAAAACAAAACACGAGAAAAGACACGAAAGTAAAAATTATATTACGTAAAAGAAAAAATAAGAAAGAAAAATATTATGAAAATATTGGTAAATGGCAAGCAGAGAACACAACTAAAATGAGAAGGGGAATGAAATTAAAGTGTTGTAGTGTAATGCAAAATTAACTAGAATGTAGATAAGCAAAAGAATATAACTAAACCTAAATCCTAATCTATCTAAACAAGAAGGTTAGGACTATGTGAAGTCAAATTTCCAATGCAAACTTTTAGGTTGGTCATGACCTGCAAGTACAAAAATATAAGTAGTTAATATCAATGCAAAATAATGTGCATAAATTAAAATGTTTACCTGAATAACATTCACAAGAAACTGAAGGCTTTTCCACCTAGCCGAAAAGTGTACCATAGAAGCTTGCTTTATCCGAACTACAATACTACCTCGATGGATATAATGGAGAACATAAAAATCTTGAAAACTTCTCATAAATGTACATCCATTCACATTTTCATTAATAGCAAGCATGAGGTAAGATCAAAACTTCACATTAGTAACAAAGCTTGCTAAATAATACTTTTCTAGCCAATTAGCGATTGGATCATGGTATCCAAAATAACTAGCTTGAAAACCTTAATTTTTTTGCAAAGATGAGGTTTCGATCAATGCATTCAAATTATGGAGTGAATATTGCTAGAATAAGATAACTTGATCATGTTTAGCAGCCTAGTAGAGCTCATGAGGACCTAACATAACCATCAACAAAAGATAAAGTGCCTCAACTTTCAAACAAGTATCTAAATAGTGTGATGGTGAATCTTAAAAAAAATTATGCTCGATGAGATCAAAAGATGAAAGCAAGAAACCATCATCCGATATATTAGTGGGAAAATGATTAACTGGATGATGACTGTTGAAGCTAGTAAATCAATTATATTTGTGAGTTAACACATAAGATCCTCAATTGTTCAAAGATAGGGATGATTGACTTGGGAGATCTCATTGATAATTCAGATGAGAAAATATTTCTCCTCACATGTTGATTATCATAAATCACTGGTTCGTTCTCTCAACCATAAGACATCATTACCTTGTATTCGATTACATACTAGACTAGCAACATGAGAGCTTGGAGAATTAAAGATTATTACTAGATTAGTAAATATGGAAACCCCGTTAGGATACAAATAGTAATTAAACCAGGCTGGAAAAAGATCAGAAACATGTGACAAATCAAACCAATATACATATCATCATGGGAAATCAATTTGTCAGCACAAGGATTTTGCTCTGCCAAATGATTCAAGCATTAATTAATACTCAATTGGGTAGATTTTGCTAGAACAAAAATGATAAGCTTCATACCATACACAAGAAAGATGAGAAGTTGATCATTCATAGGGAAATTCAATAGGAAGAAGTATTTTTTCTAATGATAATTGTTGTCTCGATAATCAAAATGGCTAGTTTATAAGCTAGGTACATTCATGAAAGATATGCACTCCAAACATGGATTTAATACATGACGTTTGTATGGAGATAAATTAATCAAACAAGAATATTTGATTCAATTAGAACCCAAACTTGAAAATAAAGAAAATTGACTCGAAAACGTTGAAACTATTTCAAGTACAAGCTTACATCTAGTAAGACAATGACGAGAAAATAATTATACAAGGATATCTAGATCTGACCTAGTTCAGGGACCTCATCAGGATTGTGAGAACCTGACATAATCATCAGTGGAAGTTGAAGTGCCTCGAATTCCTAAAAAGTCCCAAAACCTTCAAATGTTGAATGATAAAAAATTAAGGGCTTGATTAGACCATCATTATCTACATCAACCAGATCCTTCTAAGAGAACAAGTATTGTTGAGTTTATTGATTTGATCAGGTATTTAAACACCAAAAAATGGATTACCTAAGTCATAAGGTTCTTCTATTTTTAGAATGAAGATATATAGATCAAAGAGATTCGTGAACAACCTGAATTAAAGGATTAACCCCATGCAAATGTGAATATTTCAAAGCATAGAATGGATGGTCCATAATTTCATTGTTTTCTTCTTCATCATGTGCAACCTTACCACCTTGTGTCAACTCAAAATCTGGTTCATTAGATGACAAATTTGAAGAAAATGGGATATTTTCATCATCATATGATTAATTGTACATGTCAAGACACAAGGGATAGTTAATTGAGGAAGAAATATCCATGAGAGATTCGCCTATGATAAAATTAGATTCCAGATATAGACCCTACAAATATAAATCTTCTTGAGAAACCAAGAGGTCAACCAATTTACCTGGGCACTCATCACCATGTGTAATAATGGATATATTGTCATCAAGATGATGGTTTTCCAAGGTTATATTATGATTAAGAGCTTTGATTTCATTTGAATAAGTGTCGAGATCAAATAATTATTAATCAACGAGGAATTTAGAAGAATCATCTTGACATAAAGTAATTTGAAAAGGAGAAGAGAGATAGAATGTGTCTTCATCCTTATCCTCCTCTACTTTCAAAGTGCGACCACCTTGTACCTAATCACCACTTGAACCAACAAATTAAAAATCAAGAGTATTCGAAGCACCTGTTGGTGGAGTGGATTGATCAAGCAAATCAATGTAAAAAGAGCCATGAGATGTAGATGATAGAGGATGACTGGTATCCCTTGAAGAAACAATACTTTAGATCATATCAAATTCAGGATTTATACTATGCACATTAATGCCATCTCAAGGAATCAACATACAAAAATCCATGAGATGTAGATTATAGCAGATGACTGGTATCCCTTGAAGAAACAACACTTTCGATCATATCAAATTCAATATTTATATTATGCATAGTAATGCCATCTCGAGGAATTAAGGGATAAGTCTTCACCTCAGGATCTGCGAATTTATTAGAACATACAAAGTTTTCCTGGGTAAAATTTTGATCATGGAAAGGAGAGGAAGGTGAAATAAGTGGATCAACAATTTTATTTCTAGATTTCCCAACTCCAATATTGGCACAAGAGACCACTTTATTTGGTAATGAAAAAGGTAGAGGAGAAGGGATAAAAGAGGTAGTATATTCCTCCTCTAAGTGTTTATGGGTATCATGACTGAGGGAGGTTTGAAAAAACAAATCCCATATAAGATTCATTTGAATTGTAATTTAAATATTACTATTATTATAACATGACCAATTGTAAATAGGGAATTTAGATTCAAATTGTTACAAAGAGATTCGAACCAAAAGTTGAAACTTTTCACCCATGAAATCCCAATCCACATCTTCTTTGGAAAATTCATAGAAAGATGAAAATTTTATCAAAAAAATCCTATAATGATTCATCGGGTTTCATTTTAAGTTGGTTGATCCTTTTGTATACATCTTGATAATCATACCTATCAAAAGCTTCACGAAGCTTTTTGATGAGTTACTTAAATGAATGGATAGAAGAATTTGGTAATGTGTGGCATCAATGCTTGACACAGCCTTCAAGCATGATGGTAAACAACCTAGAAATCACATATTTACAATGTATTCCATTAGAATTACACAATTGAAGGAACTGAAAGATATGTCCAAGTATAGTTGTTCGACCCTCACCATCAAACTTAAAATGTGATAAGTGATGGATTATTTCCACAGGGATGGAAATATTTAATATTTTGTAAAAACATCCCAAGATTAAGATTTGGGGATGATCCATTTCAAGATGAAGATTCACGACAGACTTGATGGGATCAACTTGTCATATGGCCCTCCTTCTAGCGCAAAATATGTTGACAGTGTTGGATACCACCAACAGTAGGGGTCTCCTTGGTATGAATTCCCAATTATACCTCACACTGTTTGGGACAAGAGCCCCATCTAGAACATAGGCCGGCCTCCCATTTATTCTTAGAGATATTCCTTGACTACGATTAACAAATAAGAGAGCACACATATACTTTGATAAAAAGATAAAGTGGGCCTTTAGAAGAAAAGTAATAGTACCATCCTAATAAATACACACACATACATAGAAGGAATCGTTAATTAATCTAAAAAATAGTTCACAAATTAACAACGATCATGAAAGCAAGTAAGGACGCACCATTCAACAAGATGTGTACTAAAGAAAACAAAATAGTTCATTGTCCTTAATATATATGAACACAAACATACATCGTAAACATTAAAATAATAGTCTAATAACGTCCACGATATATGCATGAAAGTGTGCCATCTCAGAGAGCTTCAAAACATTAAGTGAAAGTATAGAGATACACGATTACAATGGATGCATCACTAGCCCCAATAGTGGAACATGAAGTTGCCACTTGCTCCTCAAAAGAATGATTTTATCTCCTATGCCAAGACTGAGAATCCAAGGTTAAAAGTCGTTTTCTTGAGTTATGAGGATTTTTTTTATAACAAATGAGGTTACCTTTCACCTCCGATGTGACTCTTGACCTACCTCATGACTCTTGAGCTTCCATATGACTTTTGAGCTCCTACACAAACCATAGAATTCTTAGTGGCTCTTCACATTCCATGTGTGACCCTTGGGATTCCACAGATTTTACGTTTTCTAATTTTAGAAATTACAAAATTACATTACACCAAAATTATGGCAAGAATAAATGGAACAAAATATCACTCTTTCGTTCACATTTTAGAAGTTACAATTTAGTGACTATGACATGAGAATTCTTGTAATGTGTCAGTGCCAAGTTCTTTTTTTATTGTTGTGTCTTCAAATCTTCATGATAGATCTGGAATGTACTTCATCTTTACCTTCTAAAGGCTCTAGATGTAGTATAAGAGCCTTCCAAGCCATCTTGGGCTTCCATCTATCTATCATAGTTCATAATTCCTTTATCTCCTGCATCATGGTCTCTTTGTGTCTCATCTCCACAAGCATCTTCTTGGAATCTCTCCTTGAACATCATCTTCCATGTTAAGTTGATAGTACCTGCAAATGAAATTCACTCATGGAAAGACAATACCAATCCAAAAATCACATATTCTACCTTGTTTACTCATGCAATATGCTAACTGTGATGGGACAATGCACTAGGACTAAGGGAGAGGCTTCCTTTGGCATAGAGCATAGGTTCAAGAGACAAGAGATGGAGGTCTAGGCACTAGAAGTGTGCACTGCACTAAGGAAAGAGAGAGGGACAAGCATGGGTGCAAAGCATAGGTCCTAGAGACAATGGCTAGAGTTTTGAGGATTGAGGATACAAAGTGCGCTATAATTGAGAAGGAGGTTGAGTGAAAGTTGCAACTACAAGGGCCAATGGGTGATCTTATTTCTCACTACGAGTGCACGGTGCACTCCAAAATGCAGGGCTTTCAAGGCTTGGAATAGAGAACAGGTGCAAGGATCAAGAGGTTGGATGATTGTGCTCTAGAGATGCATGATGTGCTTGTGAATGGAGTTGACCTCAAGATGGGTGCAGGGTGCAGGTTTAGGAGACAAGAATCTCACACTTGAGTCTTGTAAGTGCATAAAGCACTCATCACTTGGCTGAAAGTTGAATGTGTTCATAACTTGTGTATGATGTGAGGACAAAGAATAATTCCAAAATTCACTAAGTGTAAGATCAGTGGGACGAGAGAGAGAGAGAGAGAGAGAGAGAGAGAGAGCATACAAACAGGTCTTGAACATGTTCACACACAATACCCAAAATCATCGTGTATAGATTGAAATGAAAACAAAATGACACTAATATCTAAGTGCGAGCAATAGGGCACAAGTCTCTATGACACAAGTTTCGACTGTAATTAGAAAGTGTGCTAGGTCATGTGAGTGTGTCCAACACGTAATCTTGTGATAGAGTGGAATGAATAACGTAATAAAGTGCATTGGAGACGCCTATGGAAGGTGCACTAAGATTTTCTTAACAAGATATGTGAATGCAAGAGAAAGCAACACATGTAAGAGTAAAAACAAGCAAAATCGACACATGCAAGAGTGAAAGCAAGCAAACATGACACATGTAAGAGTGAAAATTCAACGTGCGAAAGTTGAGAAACTTACCTAGAAGATGGTACACTTTCAACCAAGAGTGAGGGATTATATTTGTGCTCCAAAAGTACGTAGAGCTCAAAATTGAAAGATAAGTGTGGAAGGAGCTTTGGGATGGTCTCTTTACATAGGAAAATCACACATGCAATTAGGGTTATGGTTTTGCAAGTGCACTTAATGCATATCAGAAAAATAGGAGATACAAGTTTGATGGCTACTACTATGAAGTGTGGTAACACTGCCTTGGGAAAGTGCACTCTACCTGTCAACAAGAAGTGTGCTAGGTCTGCTTGAGAGAAGTGTGCTATGAGCTAAACATGTCAAAGGAAGTTGCTTCGACACTTAGAAAAACTTGAACACTTAGAAATAATGACCACACATGACTTTGATGACTTGAAACAATAAATGACATGATCATTAGGGGGCTCCAAAATTTAAATGGACATATTTTGGACGGGGTTTTAGCAGCTACAACACAATCATGAACACAAAATACATAAACATTCCACTATCACAACAAATCAATCCCTATAATATATGATATTTTTCAACATTTCATGAGTGAAAACTCAATCTAAGCCCTCTTCATGGTTTCATTCAGTCTCTTTATTGAAACCAACAATAATAATTAAACTTTATCTTTGTACAATTTATTTACAATCTAATTACATTGCTTCATTAGAAAAAAAAATAGATTTTCCATCCATATCTAATGAAGCATCTCGATCATTGATGCCCAGTAACCATCTTTCCTATTCTCAATGGTTGTGTAGGTTCTATCCTATGTTTCGAGCTATGACCTCCACTATTTGTGCTTCTTGCATGGTATGCAATCCTCGTTGATTTCTCTGTATCTGGGGGTAGTCTCTACGCAGATGGTGTCCCCCACATTTCTAGCTTATTTTGGGTTTCTTTCGGGACCCATCCCCTTATTTGGTTTGAGAAAGTCAACTTTCATGAGCTGCACTGAACTTTTTTTGAGTTTTTCCTTCATTGGTGGTGAACCTCCTTGTTCTTACTAAAATTATGTCCCAAATTTCCTGTCCTTTTTCCTCCAATTCCAAAACTACCTTTTACATTCAAATCAACCTTAAGCTCTAGCCTACAACTAGGTTATTCGTAGCAATGCATTAGCTTTCTGACTGCATCCTCCAAGGTTCATGGTTCATCAAATTATCCCATTTGTGGCAACCCACCGATAAATCTTTGGAATTTTACATTTTCCTCCTTGAGGTAGGGCACATACTGAAGAAACTCCAGGAATTTAGTAACATACTCGTCACCAAACATTTGCCCCATTTTGAGCTCATAGAACTCCTTTGCCTTGTTGTCAAAATATTTTTCAGATAGGTATTTGTCCTTGAAATGTTCCTCAAATTATTTCAATGATAACTCCTCTTCTCTTATGCCATGTAAATTCTTTAGATACTCCCATCATATATCAACCATTCCTTCTAGTTTAAGGGCTTCCACCTTTTCTTTCATATTCTCATAGTTATGAACTCTGAAGAAATTTTTCATCCCCAACACCCATGCTTCAACATCTTCCGCTTTCTTTACCTCACCATCAAATGTAGGAGGCTTAACTTTCTTAAAATCCTTTGGTACATATTCTTTTTTCCTCCTTCTATCATGATGATGATGATGATAATGCCTTCTATATGTGTCTTCAAGTTGTTGCTCATGGGTGTTGGTCCTCTTCTCTGGAGTGTCTAGTAGAGTATGTCCTTTCACTGTATCTACACTTGATATTCTCTACCTTTTTATGGATATGATCCCATCTACTTCATTTTTTTTTTCTTCTTTTTCTAAGGGACTATACTTGTCCCTGTGACTAGATCCCAACTCATGTTGCCTTTTCCTTTGCACGTCTTAAAGACTCTGCAGTAGGACTACATTCACTTATTCTTATCTCTCCTGTGCTTTGACAATAATTTTGTTGTCCATGATAGGCCTCTTATTGTCATCCTTGCAACTCCTTATTTAATTTGTTAGAATCCTCAATGTGTCCATCAAGACATGAGATCTTGTCTCTCTTCTCTACTCAACTAACGTTTCTCCTTCATATCCATGTTGTGACTGGTCAGTGCTATATTGAACCATTATTTTCGTCATTTCCTTTTTGGCCTTTAGTGTCTTCTTATGTGTTGTCACATACGCACATAACTGTTAGGTTAAACATACATAAGTACACAACATAGATCATCACCTTAGATTTCTATTGGGAATTTGTTGTTGTAAGGCTAGCTGGAACATCACATCCAAGGTTAACATTTCCATAAAAATAAAAACCATATCCAATAATTAGTATCAGGCTATACATAAGCAAATTATTAACAACACACATAATCAATCCATTGTTGAGATTTGTAGCTTAGGGGGTACTTTAAACCCTAGGCTAGAGGGTTTTGGAGGAATGAGAACACAAAATTGACTTGTGGGCTTAGAACCCAAGCTTGTGGGATTTTCACTGGAGCATATGCATGTGAATCCGTGAGGATATTTATACATGTGATGATTTGAGTTGATAGAGGACTCTGAGAATAACTAGACACAACAAAAATCACTCGAATATGAGTTATCAAAGTGGAGGTATGAATTTTTGAAGTTATGATGTGGGCTTATGGCACAAAGAAAAAGTCGACCTTGGCATGTAGAGGTGTCCTTTAGGGCTAGCCATTTCCACATGAGACTTTTATAAAAGGAGGCGAGTTAGACCTCATTTGAGCACATTCAAGGAGCATTCTACATCAAGATACCTTTACAATTTAGGGCAGATTTGAGGCCAGGAAGTCTCTAGCAAGAAGTTGGGTTGGGAGAAGTTTTATCTATGTTTTGAGTGTAATATCCTTGGAAAATTGGGCCACATCCATGAGGAATCCAGTGAGGAGATTGAGGGCATATTCCTGGGAAGATTTCAGGTGGGTTACCTTGTATACTAGACTGTAGGTTTGAGGTTAGTTTTGGAAGTTTTTGTCCGTGATTTTGTGTTGTATATCCTTGTTCACAGGGGTTGCAGAGAGGGGATGCTACAACAACTTGTTTGGAGGACTATTAAGAGGGAGGAGAGGGCTAGGAAGGCTCCTCTATATAAGTCGTAGTCATCTATAGGAGCAGCAAGGGAAAATAAGGATATTATACATGTGTTTTGGGTTGATTTACGATGATGATATGGGCAGAATGCTTGTAGTTTGATCCAAGTGTTGTAGGGAATCTTGTGGAGGTGCCTAAGGCCTACAACATCACCTTAGATGCCTAGGAATATATAGATGAAGTAAGAAACTCATTTGGATAAGATTGGGGCACTAGTGTAGGGATGTTGGTGTGCCTTAACAAGATTGGTACATGCATAGATCCCAAAGATAAGAGGTGACCAATAATGTGCGGGAGTTTGTGCCCTCTTGTTGACATTGATTTGTTAGAATATGTGGGTCTAGGTTGGACTAGTTGTGATATATTATTAGTAGCCAAGAGGAAGGGCATTCCTAGTGGTTGGATGCACTAACTAGAATGCATATACTACAACACGGATTGGTCACTCATGGTCTATTGGAGGGAAGCGTGAGAGTGGACTAAGTATGGACAGTGGATTGGGCATCTATGGTCTATTGGATGGCAGTGTGATAGTGCCCAAGATGGAGCTCGATTTGCAACAATTTGATGGAAAAAATTAGTTTCTCGAGTGGCAATTATTGAGCTCAAGGGTATAATCAACTAGGAGCAGTTTGAGTAGCCCTAAACTTTCCATGTGGAGAAGGACATCTACAAGAAAATATGGGTAGTTCTCATAGTTCGTCTTCATTATGGGACAAGGATATATTGCAGAGATAGACGGTAACCCTCTATTCCATATGTTAGTCTACATTAGAGAAGCACATGAAGATAATTGTGGGTTGAAGTCCTAAGTAGACGAGAAGAAATAGTGGGAAGTTGAGAGTTGTGAACAACTCAACAGAAGTCTCAATGTGTTTTTCCCTTGATGGACTAAGGCACAACTAGTGAGAATATTTGATAAACGAGGTTCAATGTCCAGATGGGCTTGAATCATTAATAGAGATAGTCTTGCAGATCCGGAGCCGAAGGACCAGGTAGGTATAGGGTACGACCGAGAGGAGTTGAGATTACATGCTACATTATCAAGATGGTTAGAGTATCTTGTTAAGGGTAAGTTGGTTATTGATGTACTGACACCAAGCCCCAATTTTTTTATCTTTGTGTCAGTGGATGTATGAGGGCCATTGTCCCTGGTACATGAGCCCTACATTGTTGTATTATTCAGTTTGATTAATATAACAAAGATTGGGTTATTGGACAAAATTATGTAAAAAGTTGTGTATATTTTGTGTAGTAATAGATTTACTGTTGTTTATATTATGTTGTGAAAAGTATCTTTGTTGTAATTCTTGGTTTGGTAGCGTAAGTGGTTTAATATTCTATCCTAGACACTAAGATCATGGAAAAATAACATGGTTTTAGAGTATGACTAAACTACTTTGAAGGAACAGTAAATCAGAGTGTTCACAATGAAGAAACTCAAAGGGAGTTGTGGGTGTCTAAATCATGGAGCAGAGGGTTCAACCGAAGACATATAGATGTAGTTTCAATAGACTACATGGTAAGATGGGTTGGGAATGCTGTTCAATTGGTGGTGAGCTATATGCACTACAATATGTTGTGTGGAGGTTTTTAGATCATGTAATTCCTTTGACTTGCTATGGATGGTTGGGACAACTCAAGGGTTTCTTTGGCTTCAACGAAATCAACATGATCGAGGTGGCTTCATGTGATGGACTGGATATTGGTATGCTATTTTCTTCATCAGATTGTGTTATAATTCTGATATTGGAGGGATTTTCATGAGTTGTATTTGATCTAGGAGGATGAGTGTTGTAGGATTGAGCCAGTGGATATCATGTAGACTCATAGGGAGTATAGCTTCATAGGGATCATCCCTATGAATATTTGTTCAAGCTTAGATGAGAGTAGGTAGAGGCACTACCAAGATTTCAAGGTTCATTCTACATAGTATGTTGCAGTGATGGATGCCAGATGGGCTAGTGTCACCATTCATGATGATGATGGAGACTTCCTAGTGTTGAAAGTACCTACCTTTCTAAGAGGGAGTGTTGAGATTTGTAGCTTGGGAGGTGTTGTTGCTTTTTCTGGCACTTGTAGCACAAGTTCTTCAGGAGATATAGAAAGCTTCCTAGAGACAGCCTTTGGGTTGATTGTAGACCAATGCCTAGGACATCTTAGATGGAGGAGTGCTTTGGAAAATTATCAATGGAGATTTCTACTGCACTCCAATTGTCATGTAGTTTGAAAAGATAATAAAAGGGGCTTGGCTCAATTGGCCTTCATTAAGGTAAACCCAAGCCAATACATGGATCCAAATGCTCAGGGGGTAAATTGGGACAACCTCAAAGAGAAATGTCTAGTTCTGGTGGCCAACACACAACAACCAGAATTTTTAATATTGGCGTTGTAGTAATATGAAGAGGAGAAAGAAAGGAGGGAATTCAGTGCATAGGTTTGGTTACAATACAAAATCCTAAGAAATGTTGTTTCGAAAGAAATATGGAAGAGGGAGGAGATGAAAAAGTGGAGCGCAAATTAAGGTTTCATGCTCTATGCCTCATGGATACATTTATCAACAAATAACATAAGTAAACTTGTGCTCATGCAGGTACTACAGGTTATAAACTAACACAAGTAAATATGTCTTATACATAGGTATTGCTCACTGTTTAGTAACCTAGATACATCTATGAATCAGAGATAAACCGATAATTTCATTACATTATTTCGGAGAAAGAAAAACATACACGAAGTGAGATATACAGAGAAGGAAACATATTGTGCATTGCCATGATTGGAATCACCAAAGAGTTTCATTAATCCTCAAAATGACTCTCATTCACCAGTCCATTACATTTAGTGATATATCACTCAAGTCCCTCATGAATAGGCAAATAGAACCAAAAAGTGGAATCACAGAATTTGGACGCCTATGGTGCAGAATTCTAGAACCTCTATTAATTGTTTCTCCCCCCTATTTATAAGGAGATGGGGAGCTTTGAATTAACAATTACAAAATATCTCAGCTAAGGGCCAGTTGTCTGATTGACTAGCTATCTCAGTGTGCGATATCCTATTCAAATTCAAGCTTCTCTGATATATATTTTGATTATTTGAAAACAATTTCAGAAGAAATCACATTGGTAGATTTAGGTTGACGCGTTTCGAACCAACCTGTGTGGTTCATCATCAGGACAAGATGAAAAATCAGATCATAGCGGCAACTTAAATAGGGAGATAAGACCTTCTAACATCTATATTTAACTGGATAGGAAAACGAGACAATTTTTTATTTATTTATTATCAATTAATAATAAAATAATGAAATCAAATTAAATATTAAATCCAATATATAATAATATATATAATTATATACCATGAACATGACCCAAATTATATAATAAAAATAATTAAACAAAGGATTATAACAAACTCTAAACTAACGAAAACAAAATTCAAAGAAAAAACAATATTTTAGTCGAAGGGGAAAAACACATTAAAGGTCATAAGAAATGATAAAAATATATGAATATTATTAATTAATTATAAACTAAAATGGGAGAAAAATATTATCTTTGGTTATAAAATAAATTTAAATGTAATATGTTTAATTTAATTAATTTAATTTTTATTTATTATTTAATTTTATAGTTTATAGTTATTCAAATATTTAGGCTCCAAAGGAGTTTTTTTTTATAGTAATTATAAACAATGGAAATAATCAGAAAATAAAACTAAGGGGGAGAATAAGGGAAAACGAGGACAAATGAAGCCCAAGGGTGAAAAAATGAATAAAAGCAAAACCGAAAAGATGAAAAAGGGTAAAGAAAGGAAAGGAAACTAAGAGGAAAGGGATGGAATCCATCAACTACTGATTTTCCAACCGTCATCCCTATTAAGATTACTAAGCCTCCTCTCAATTTCTATGGCTTCCCTAAATTTACGGTGATGAAAGTGAGAAATCTTCGCAATGACCTTATCCTCCTCAATGCATATTTGATGTTTTGTCTTCTATGTATGCTCTGCTAAGGCCGAAGAGCATTTCCTCCCATGCTTGATATCAACAACGTGTTACTTAATCCTTTGATTAATAGATTTCCATGTTTCACCAATGTATGATGTTCCACAAGAGCATGGGATGACATAAACACCTTTTATATCCTTAGGGTCCACAAGGTCTTTTGTCGATTTTAAGGACTTTCTTATGGTGCTTAGGGGTCGAAAGGTAGAGGGAATGTTATGCTTCCTAAGGATTCTCACAATCTTGTTAGTTGTCCCTTGGAAGAAGGGGAGGTGAAATTGTGTTGCCCAAAATGATTACAAAGGGTTTTGATTCCTTTCTTGAAAATACACAGAAATTACAAAATAATAGGAAAAGGAAAATTGAATGATGACTAAGGAAAATATCTCTCTGGCATTCCTGTGATCACCCTTGATCATGCCACATCTAGACCATGATGTGCCTCTCCTCATGCTCAGTCGGTTTACTTTTCAGTTTCGACTTAATTCCTAACTTCACCACTTTATGGAGTTGGTAGCGATCAACTCGCGTTCCTTGTCACAAAGCAGAAGCGGAGATTGACCTTACAGTCTTTCATTATCTGGCTGTGAGGAGCTCCATGCTAAGAAATTAAGTCTTCCTGAGTTCCATACCTCCATTTACTACATGAAGACATGTGCGGAAAGCAGTCTAATTCATTTTTGTTGCCAATGTAGTCCTTGGTTTCTTGTCCCATGGGATTCCACAGGATTAGCCCATGTCAATTTCCAACTACTCCATGCCTTCATTCAATACCGCAGCTTCCAACCCATATGACTTTAAAGCTAAGTACTTCCTTATTAGAGTGATTCCATAGCACAGACTTCACAGTGGTATAGTATTCAAACTTTTCGATTGTCGACCTCCAATATGACAAGCCCCTTCTACTTAGCCCTTCCCACATTTATAACCATAGGACCTAGGGTTGTGACCTAGTGCTTAACCTTGAGGCGCTAAGGCCTTTTTTCTAGTTGAGAGCTATCGTTCCTTTGTAAACTGCTTTCTACCCCTGGATCTTTAAGTTCCTCTTGACCGTGGGTCAGCCTTTATATCAGAGCCCCCTTATTGACGGTTTCCAATCAGGGTTTTAACATAGGGGTTGCAACATTCAGGTTTCATTCATATCCTTTTGTGTTCAGCCCCAACTCTTGGTTCTTTAACTCTTTGTAACTATGTGCCAACCCTTATATAAGAGGTCCTCTATCGGAAAATTCCCATAGGTGATTTAACTTTAGCGCACAACATTTTACTTCGTCAACCGCTGAACGTCGATCACCTTTTCGCTTAACCCTTGGTCCTTTCACACGAAGGTTTTCAATTGACGATTTCATTTTGATGCACACATGCTACAACCTCTAATCGTTGATATTCCCAGATCGTCGATATGTCGAGATCCGAGATTTTACCCTTAGGTATTTTCTCCTTGTTTTCTGGTTTTCAACAAGGCAACTTCAATCTTCTCTAACTTTTGATTCTAGAGTCCATTTGAGGAGTTCCATATACTATTGGAAAGATAATTTGGAGAACCATATAATGGAGGGGGTATGATTTAGATTTGAGAGCTTCTATGTCTTGGAATATGGCTGCAAAATTTTATGTTCTTTTGTACTTTGGTCCGTTGAAAACAAATTTTGCAGTGAGTGACAACAGGAGGTACTTCAATCATTGGGCTAGAGGGTTTTGGAGGAATGAGCCCACAAAATTGACTTGTGGGATTAGAACCTAAGCCTGTAGGATTTTCACCTAAGCATATGGGTGTGAATCTATGAGGATATTTCTACATGTGATGATTTGAGTTGATATAGGACTCTGAGAGTAACCAAACATAATGAAAATCGCTCGAATCCAAGTTGTAGAAGTGAAGATATGGATTTTTAAAGTTATGATGTGAGCTTGTGGCACAAAGGAAAAGTTAGCCTTGGCTTGTAGAGGTTCCCTTTAGGGCTAGACCTTGCCACATGAGACCTGTATAAAATGAGGTGAGTTAGAACTCATTTGAGCACATTCAAGGAGCATTATACATCAAGATACCTCTACGATTTAGGGTGGATATGAGGAAAGGAATTCTGTAGTAGGAAGCCGATTTGGGAGAAGGTTTATATCTATTTTAACTGCAATATCCTTGGTAGATTTGGCCACAGATCTGAGGCAGCAAGAGAGGAGGTCGAGAGTAGATTCCTGGGTAGATTTGAGGTGGATTACCTTTGAGACTAGATCGTAGGTTTGAGGTTAGCTCTAGATTTTTTTGTGCATGATTTTGTGTTGTATATCTCTATTCACAGGGGCCGCAGAGAGGGGATGCTACAAGATCTTGTTTGGATTACTGTTAGGAGGGCCAATAGGTCTAGTAAGGCTCCTCTCTCTAAGCCACAATCATCTCTAGGAGCATCGAGGGAAAACGAGGATACTCTCCATGTGTTTTGGGCTAATTTCCAATGTTGATATGAGCATAATGCTTCTAGTATAATTTGAGTGTTATAGAGATCCTTGTGGACGTGCCCAAGCTCTACAACATCACCTTGGATGCCTAGGAATCTAGAATTGAAGTAAGCATCTTGTTTGGAGAAGATTAGGGCACTGGTGTAGGGTTGTTGATGTGCCCTAACTAGACTGGTACATGCATAAATCCCAAAGACAAGATGTGACCAACAGTGTGATGGAATTTGTGCCCCCTTGTTGATGTTGATTTTGTAGAGGATGTGGGTCCAAGTTGGACTAGTTATGGGAAACTATTAGCAGCCAAGAGGAAGGGTATTCCTAGTGGTTAAATTCCTTAACCAAAGTTCATATGGTACAACAAGGATTGGTCACTCGTGGTCTATTGGAAGGCAACGTGAGAGTGGAACAAGTGTGGATAGTTGATTCGGCATTTATGGTTTGTTGGAGGGAAATGTGATAGTGCCCAAGATGGAGCCTGTGTGTAGAACTTTGATGGAATAAATTAGTTTCTAGAGCGATAATTGTTGAGCTCAAGGGTATGATCATCAAGGAGTAGTTTGAATAGCCCTAGACTTGCTGTATAGAGAAGGACACCTACAATAGAAGATGGGCAGTCCTCCTAACCCATGTTCATTATGGGAGAAGGACATATTGAAATCATATGTAGAAGCCATTCATGATTTGTGTTAGTATTTATTAGAGTAGCATAGGAATACTATAGTGGAATGAAGTCCCTAAGTAGTTGAGGACCAACAATGGACAGTTGAGAGTTGTTCACAAACAGAGTTGTGAACAACTCGACAGGAGTCTCGATGTGTTGTGCCTTTGATGGACTAAGGCACAACTAATGATTAGATTGGATAGCCAAGGTTCATTATCTAGATGGAATTAGATCATTGATAGAGGCAATGTTTCAGGTCGGGAGTCGAACGACCAGGAAGGTACAAAGTACGACTAAGAGGAGTTGTAATTGCATGCTACATCAATAAGATGGTCAAAGTATCTTTTTTAGGATAGGTTAGTTGTCAATGGACTAACACCAAGCACCAATTTTGTATCTTTGTATCAATGGGTGTATTTTAGGGTCATTATACCTGGTATAGGAGCCCTAGATTGTTGTATTATTCAATTTGATTAATATAACAAAGATTGGGTTATTGCATAAAATTGTGTAAAAAGTTGTGTATATTTTGTGCACTAATATATTTATTGTTGTTTATATTTTGTTGTGAAAAGTAGCTTCACTTTGATTCTTGGTTTGGTAGTGTCTGCAATTTAAGATTCTATCCTAGACACCAGGATCATAGAAAAACAACATCCACAAGAAAATCAGGTTCCTAATGCTTATCACAAGTCTTTGAGGTCTGACTTGATCTCCACAGGTTTATTATTGAACCCTTGTCCACATATCTTTTGTGATAGAGCCCATCTAGTCCAAGTGTTGAACCTAGAAGCTATGATACCACTATGTAACATATCATCTACCATCCTTAGCTCCTACTAAGGGTAGAAGGAGGAAAGTATTATGCTAACCAAACCTCCAAAGTCCAGTTATTGAAATGCAGTCTAATTTTTTTTTATCTTTTTCGACTCCCTCCAAGCCTAAAATGGATAACATTATTGCATGTGAAGTGTGATGGAGGATGATCCATTATTTTTTTAACTCAACAATGATGGTTTTGACCCTTCTGAGTGGCCTACGCAAACCAACCCAGTGGAAAACACATCCCATACTCTCCATCAAATTTTGTCCTTTTCTTGCTTGCATTTTTCTCCAAGGAAGCATGGTTCTTATCCTTTTTTTCCATCTCCCTATTGATGGCATAATCCAGTTCATTAAAACCACTCAATCAGACTATGAATGATATTTAAAACAAAAAACTTCCTCAAGTAATCTCCCTGCTCAAGCACTGGAATATGTGTCCCTTTCTATCAACCATTTTAACTTATGGTTACATAATAACAAGGGATTATTTTCAATGTTTACAAAGGCGAATTAGTCCATAGGGGATGTCATAAAGGATATCAAAGAGGATTAGTTTTTTTGGGGAATATTTGAGAGGCACTTAAGAGAAAAGTACTTGTCAGAGATGTATTATGACAATAAAGAAAAATACTTTTTTGAACATAAGGTATGGCAGTTGTTAGCAGATCAATATACAAAGAAACGTTTGGAGCTAGTGAGGTATGTGCCAACCTCAAGGATAGAAAAGGAAATATATAAAGGTTCCTTAATGGTTTGCCAAAAAAATTCAAGGACATGATAGAGTTTGATGAGCTAGGAACTCTAGAGGATTCTATTAGGAAGATGAAGTACTACTATGACCAAAATAAGCATAAGCCTAAATACAAGACTAAATGGAAAAGAAAAGACAAGCCTAGTTTCAAAGGAAAGGGGCATAAAACTTCAAGAAAAAAACATGGAGGAAAGAATATGAAGTCTACCACTACCAATAGGGGTGAATTTCAGTAGAGATCCATTACTAGTGATAAAGACCATTTTTCTAACCCTACAAGAGAATAAATAGATGGGTCCAGAAGGAAACCCCTATAGTGCTAGAGATGTGGGGAGGACCACTTGGGGAAATTGCTCTCGGCTACAAGGGAACCACACAAGACTACATGCAGTGCAAGAGGCTAAAACAATGAAGGATGTGGCCAAAAGTATATCGCACATATATGCAATATTCAGAAATAGACAAGCTGATCATCATGCATCCATTGTTGAAATGGAAGGTATTATTTAAAAACCTAGATATTTCAATTTCAATTGAACTTGGTTCAAAATTCAGTGACGTGAATCCATCAATAGCTGAGAAATGTGCATTTTAAATGGAAGCACACAAGGAATCATGGCCATTCCAACTAGCCATGGGGACAAAGAGACAAGTTGAGCACGTGGTATGATCATGCCTAATCATCTTAAGTTGGATGCAGATGATGACGATTTTTTTTTTCCATTGGGTTCTTATGACATCCTCAACAAGATGGACTGGTTGGTAATTTGATTAAATGCCTCAACAAGGATGGTGAAAAGATGGTGTTACAAGGAAAATTTAAACCAATATCAGTGTTGCAATTAAAGCAATGTAGTTGGAAAGGGTATAGATTGTTTATTTTCCAAACAATCACCAATCCTCAAGGTAAAAACAATAGTTTAATGGAGCACCCAATTTTAAAACAATTTGAAGATGTGTTTCCTGAGGAAATCCCTAGACTACCACCACATAGAGAAGTGGATTTCTCCATTAAATTATTATCTGAAACAACGATGACATCCAAATATCCTTATTCAATGAGTACTTTGGAGCTAATAGAGCTAATTCTATAACTAAAAGTGTTGTTAGATAGAGTTCATATTAGGCCAAGTGTATCACCTAGGGGAGCACCGATTTTTTTCATGAGAAAGAAAGATGGCACAATGAGACTGTGCATAGATTATAGGTAGCTCAATAAATCCACCATAAAAAATAGATACCCCTTATTGTGCATTGATGATTTATTTGACTAGTCAAGGGGAGCAATGGTCTTTTCTAAAATCGATTTAAGAGTTGGGTATCAATAGATATGCATCAAGGATGAATATATTCACAAAATAGCATTTAGAACTAGGTATGGGCACTATGAATTTGTGGTTGTTCCTTTTGGGTTTACTAATGGCCCTGTTACTTTCATGTATTTAATGAACATTGTGCTTAGTATTTATATGGACAAGTTTGTAATAATGTTCATTGATGATATATTGGTTTATTCAAAGACCCAACAGGAGAACGAAGAGAATCTAGTAGTAGTGCTACAACTGTTAAGAGAGCATAAGCTTTATCTAAAGCTCGGTAAGTGTGAGTTCTTTGAGTCCTATTTTTAGTACTTGGGACACATAATTTCAAAGGAGGGTGTGGTATACTGGTAGTTGCGCTAGAAAAGGTTAAGGAAATTATGGAATGGTTAAATCCACAAGACATAGCTAAAATCAGATCATTTATGGGGTTGGAAGTTTACTACATGAGGTTCATTAGGAATTTCTCTAATATTGTTTACCTAATCACAACATTGCAGAGAAAGGGAAATAAATTCCAATAGAAAATTGAATGTGTTGCAAGTTTTGACTAGCTAAAACATTTACCTGCATATGCATCAATCTTAAGGATAAAATAACCATACAAACACTTTGTAGTGTGCAAAAATTCTTTCAAGGAAGGACTCAATGGACTCTTAATGCATGAGGGCCAAGTGGTATGTTATGAATCTAGAAAGTTGAACGAGCATGAGCAGAACTATGTGACTCATGCTTTAGAATTAGCAGCAATATTTCATGCACTAATGGTGTGGATATATTATCTTCTTGGGAGGAAATTTATAATAATGACAGATCAAGGCATGATGCAGTATCTGTTTGATCAACCCAAGTTGAATGCTAGGCAGTCATGGTGGTTAACATTGATTAGTGAATTTGATTTCAAAATCAAATACTTCAAAGGAAAAGAGAATAATGTAGCTGATGTTCTCAACAAAATGTTGTAACACACCCCATCCTAATCCCTACCCCAACCAAGGTTAGAGGGAGGAAGTTATTGTGCTGAACCAATCTCCAAGGTCCCGTAATGGAAATGAGGTCTAAAATTTCTGACCAATTTCCACTTTCTCAAAACTTAGAATGGATGACATAATTTTGTTCATCTCGTTGAGACCTTTCCAATGATATAAATTTTACCTTGATCTAACTCATAAATCGAAAGATATGATCCTTCAAATATATGCCAATTCACCCTTGCCACATCATCACTGGGTCCATGTGGAAATCACATTCTAACACATGCAACACCTTACACATCATCCCAACCATAATGGACAAGTCCACGTGGATAGGAACAGTGCTCTGAATAATTGGAGGTCAACCTGATCCACAACTCTACGACACAATAAAATGTAATAAAGGGCCCAACCCCTGACCTAGAGTTCAACCCCACCTCCCTCCAAGACGTCTACACTTTGGACCTTGACTAGCACAACCTCGACCTGGTTGTTCGACCAGACCCCTAACCCCAATCGACAAGTCCCATCGATGGCTCAACGTATGCATATTGAGTTAGACACGATTTCACCTGAGATCCATCCTTTCCAACTAACCTCTCGACCTCTGAATTGGTGGGTCCTACAAGAGACTTCAGGTTGGTATTGCAAGATTTTTATACTTAGAATATTTTTTAGTTTTCTTCTTATTTTACACAGGTATCGCAACCTGTGTCTGACTCATTAAAATACATAGGAGTTCCACGAAAAACTTGGGGAATTACATGTACAGGAAGGCACACTTTGTGAATGTGCGTTCAAGTGTATCTCTGTAGAATTACAGGGAACTCAAGTAGCTCCCTCACGCATCATAATGATGTGTTTCTTTTAAAAAATCAACTCATATATAGAGATAAATTAAACAACAAAAATCCAATAGCTCATACTTTTCAAGTTAATGAGAGAAGAACAACAATTTAAGCTTACACAAAATTTATAAAAGTTTAACCAATCTTCAGACATGCATACAGGAAATATATTGTTTGTTAACACATAATAATTCACATTCCTCATTAACAATATAATTATATAACCATCATAATGACCAATACATAATATCAAAATATAAGAAGTATGAGAAAATACTTATCTTATACAACCAAATAAACAGGCAAATGAGATCGAGATTTTGACTCTCCACCCAAACATACACAACCTACAACCACTATTACTTGTAGCTGTCACCCTCGAGCTAGATTCCAAAGCTTCAGGTGGAGTTCTTTGAGAGGGAAACATTTAGCAAATTAATAACTAAAACATGATACTATAAGGCCACTCTGCCTTAGTCCACCAGCTGCATAAGCTTCAACTCAGTCCTCTTAGAATTTTTATACATTATTAACATCCATGCTAGGATATCATAATACAAAGAGTTTAACTCACTTTCAGGAGAAGGGAGTCCACAATGATGGACGATTCATCAGTGGATAAGCTACTAATGGGTATATATATCACCTCTCCATGTGGTTCAACAATGATTCAAGCACCAAATTTTGCAGCCCCAAGGAAACTCCTAGTGGTTTAATCGCCTTCACAAGCACCTGAGTGACTCCTCCCAATCCATTAGGTTCATCAATCCATAAGCTTCCTATGGGTTCTTCAACCTTATAGGAAAGTCACCACTCTCTATAATTCTTTCACCTAGAAAGCCTCTATGAGGTTTCTTCAACTAGTTTTTAATCTCTTCAGAGCTGAACAATAATAAACTTTGGACGTTATATTCTTTGCGTTCTCACCTCCACCCTTGGAGGATTTTTTTCTTTTCTCACAATAGGTTTTCACATAGAACCCTTCCACTGCTCCTATGTTCTCTCGGATATTTTTTTTCTCTCGGTGTATCTAAGTGTTGGTGTGTTTGTTGATCCGTGAGAACGTCTCTCAGTAATCCTGTCTCTTGCAGACTTGTTCATTTCATGTTAACAGACCAATTGTCTCTCTTTTTACCAAAGATCCATGTAGTAAAGTTATGGATAGTTCAGCCCATGCCTATCTTCAAAAATTTTGTCCTTTTTTGTTTATGATTGGAGCTCAAAGGAGACATAGCATAGTCAACACATTTAAAACCACTAAACCATCAACTACTGATATTTAAAACAATAATCCCCTCAAGCAATCTCCTTCCTCAAGAAATGGAGCTTGTCTCCCTCTCTCAACCATTTAATAATTACAATTATTTACAATGAGATAAATATTAACCAGAGGATATCACAATCCCCTCCCCAATGAGAGAATTATTAACCAAGGATGTCACAGTCCCCTCCCCCTTGGGGGGAACACCATCCTCAACGTTCAATAACCATATACAACAAAACATTCTTTTAGACCAAGAATTGATGATCATGAAGCTTTATATACATATCTCATTTCAAATTTTAAAACACATATTATATGCACAGTGGCTTGCCCAACCACTCGGTAATCATTAATTCATTAATTCAACCATCTCTAAATGGCCCGTTTTAAAGTCTTTGGTGCTTCCGATGTCCTCAATCCAACTTGGATTTGTTCCTTTTCTCTAGAGTGTTTCCTACCTCTAATGTCCAACAGTGCTATCTTTTTTCTTCTTGTTGCTTCAATGAATAGTTCTCAAATCATTATTTCTATCCCTTAGTAATCTTGGCTCTAATCAAGGGAAGAAGGAGGTAAGTTACCAAGGCCATAGTTGGCATATGTAGCAGCTGTGATTTCTTGTGAATTTAACATTCAAAAAAGGATTAAAGAGGCCAAGTAATAAGATAAGCATTATCACCAAATAAAAGAGAACTTACAAAAATAGCTTGAAGGGGTGCTAAGCAAGAATTTCTCTATTATAGATGATGGACTGCTAAAGCTTAGAGCAAGATGGTATGTACCTTTTGCGCTTGACTTGAAGATTTTCATCATGGATGAGCATCATAAAAGACCATATTTTGGTCATCTAGGTCATCAAAAGATGATAACATCCACGATCAGGTCATATTATTGGCCAAACATGAAAAATAATGTGTATAAGTATATTGCAAAATTCTTGGAATGTTAGCAGGTAAAGGTTGAATGTAAAAATCCAACAAGATTGTTGCATCGAATCCCTATTTTGGAATGGAAGTGGGAGGTAATTTTCATGGATTTTATCATAGGTTTCTCAAATACAGTTAGGAAAAAAAATCCTATCATGGTTGTGGTAGACATATTGAGCAAGAAAACTCAATTAATCGATGTCAATTCTACTCATACGACAAGTGATATTGTGGAAGTTTTCATGAAAGAGATAGCGATACTACATTGAGTACATAAGAAAATTATCTCAAACAAAGATGCAAAAATTACTTCTAAATTATGGAAATAATTGTTTGTTGGTTTGGGGACAAAGTTGGCTTTCAGCATAACCTACCATCCACAAACAGATGGACATACTGAGAGGATAAATAGAGTGTTGTAGGACATGATCAAGATGTATGTCACGCATCAACCCAGGAAGTGGGAACATTTTATTCCACTGGTGAAGTTTTCTTATAAAAATGGTTATCAAGAATCATTAAGAATGAATCCATTTGGGGCGCTCTATGTGATCCATGTCTGAGTGTGACGAAGGACCCTTCCAAGACCTTTTACTTTCATGATGTGTTAAATTGAATTTCTAAAAAGAACATAAGTGAATACATCTACATGTTGTAAAAAAGAGGAACATGACAATCATCATCACATGAAAGCATAAGCCATTGATAACGGAGTTTTTCCAGGAGGGACTACCTCTTCGGGCCTCGGTGTCAAGATGGTGTAGGTCATTACATTAAGTGCTCTCAATAGTGATGATGTACACAAGAGATGATGTCGCGATCATACAAGGAAAATGCCCTCACACCGGAGTGGCTCTAAGATATGTTCCTCTACAGGAACTCTCAGTCAAAAGGACTCCTATCAGTATGACACAAACTCATGCATGATGAGCATCTCATCAACATGGCATAAAAGGGGTCTCAATGCATGCATGATGACAACATGAGTATCCCATCAACATACAACAAAGGGATCTCAAAACACAACATGACGAATCATGACAACAAGTACATCACATAGACGATTCTACATCACATCAAGCAGGAATCATGAAAACAAGTAATAAACAAGATCCCTCATCAACATCAAACAGGGATCCATGTAGCACAACGCATAGCAAAAGAAGTACATGAACACACTGCATATACCTCACAACCAGGGTCCATCTGAAGAAGAAGATGTCAAACTGTTGAAGTTGTTCGTGCCATTGATCTCACGACATCAATCGCATGGAAATGGTTGCTCACACATAAATGTTGACACCTGCATTCCACTTAGAAAAGTAGCTGGAAAATAAAATGAGCAAATGAAAAATCTGAACACACCATCAGAATTATGGCATTGAATAGTGCAAAATCGATTGTCAAATTTCTGAATTCTGAGAAAGTGGAACTCTGGGGCTTAAGGAATCTTTTAGATTCCCCCTAGATTCCTCAAATATTCTGCTACATGGGTGGACTGGAAATCTGCAACTCAAAAGGTGAATCTGCTCTCACCATTGCGATCCCTACGGAAAACCGTGCAAAATGACTATGAACTTGACTATATTCCGACAGGGAGAAAAATTACCTCCTCGGGAAATTTTCAAGGATCATGGTTCCACTCCCTGTTTTTGCAGCAATGACCGTTCCGCATGCATAGATTTTCATGCATGCTCTTGGCCTCCTCCATCTCCCCACACTCTACAAATGAAAGTTTATTTAAGGTTTGGAGGGCGAATCCACTAAGAAGGTGGTTGTGGCGCAATGGTAAATTTGTTGTGTGGTTAGAGAGAGGTCGAGGGATCAAACCCTGACCCTCTCAAATTAGGTGTGCATCTAATTTTTTTGGCATACAGTTTATAATCGTTAACTGCAACCGATTCAAAAGGTGCGTTAATTGTGGCGGGTTCGTTGCTTGCACGTATTAAAGGTTGGTGTATTAAATATTTGTTGGTACATTGGATGGTCGTTGTATTACATGGGGCCGCCCGTTTGGGGGCCGACCACGTGGGCCGAGTGGGTTCGACCCCTGCTGGCTCCCTTAATAAACTCCTGTCACATTTTTTTGATGGGGGTGTGTTGGGGTTTGGGTCTGTGCCCCAAGGCCAACCCACCCATATCCCCGCTCCATTTACATTGAGCCATGGTGTGATGGGTGGCAGGGTCATGGCCACCCACCCCACGTGGTGTTGAGCGGTTCCAGGGGTGGTGAGGTCAAGGCCACCTGCCCCTTTTATTTAAACATTTTTTGTTGTGAGATAGAGGGGTGATGGGGGTGGTGGCCCGCCACCACATATATTATTTTTTTTAATTTTTATTTTAAGAAATAGGCCCTTTTAAAATTATTCGGATTTTAGACCGAAGGAGACAAATTAACCAGGCCACAATTTCACCCGGAATCTGGCCCAGGTTAGCCGGAATCCGATGGGCAGGTTCTATCCAAATTTTGGCCTCCTTAAGTTCGCCTAGTCGCAAAAGTCAACCGAATTTTGACTACTTCTAACTTTCGCATACGGACTCGGTTTGACAAACCATTCACATCACCGTGATTAAGATGACGAGATCTACGCTTTGGTCCTGGTCTGAAATCATTTTGATCACTTTGATTTTTGAGCTTTCATGAGCACTCTTTGTCTTGTGTGTGTCTCTGGAGCCACCTGGATCAATCCTCCCCACTAAGGAGCTTTTGGTCCTCCAAAAGCATGAAAACTAATTTGCAGCTTATTTATACCTTTTCTGCATCACAAGCGTCCTGAAAGGCCTCGCTTCCATCTCCTTCACCTTTGTTCTTCAGAGCCTTAAGCGATGAGCTGACACCTGCAACCTCTGCAACCTGTAGTACATTGTTTTACAAATTACATGCTTGACTTTCATGACCAACTAATGACCAAGCATCCCACACTTGCCATGAGTTTATAACACATACTCGATGGTCAAGTTTACATCGAAATGGAAATAATACCCCAGCTACGAAAACAAGGCCAACATATCATTGTTGCTTCAACAAGGGATGGAAAACACATCATCACTGCAACACATGATTTACAACAATACGGCCAAACACTATTTTGTGTTGACAAGTGATGGAAGCATGACATCCCTTTCACAGTTTGTCATGCAACACAAAATAAGACCAGACATCATTGTTGCTGAACAAGTGATGGAAAACACATCATCACTTTTACATTTTGAAATGCAACAAATGGTTTACAAAAGCACGACCATGAAATGCTAACATATCTAAAAACCATTTTTCACTTATCAATGTGAATGGGTCACCTCCTTGTGGCGGTTTTTCTTGTCGAACAATCATTTCACCTAGTTCATGCACCGACACTCTGTCTTTAAGGCGTTGTTCTAGATGGAGCCTCCAACAAGTGGCTCTTTGATGGCCACTTCTGTTGCAATGATTACAATAGGTTTTCTTCCTCCAGATTTGCTTACCATGTTTCTTGACCTTCTGTTGAGAGGGTCTTTCACGCCTCATCCTTTTGTGTGTTGCCATTGTTTTCCATCACTTAGAAAATGTGTGGTTATGTAATCCACAAAAGGTACATGTTTTTTTATGTCTTGATTTATGTCCATCATTAAAAACATGATTATAACCGAAATAAACATTTGCATATCGAGGGTGGTTATACCTTTCCTTGTTGTCTCTGGTGTAAGTATGATGATGAGAGCTTGCCTCAACTCTTTCCCTACAATGGAAACGACCATGGGATGATGGGAATGTGTTCACATCGTTCTCTTTCCTTGATGATTTTGACGATGTCTCAGAAGAATATGACACCTTCAAGCATTCTCCTTCGGCATATCTCAAGCCTACAAATTGAGCTCTCTACATAACCTCCAATGGTTGGGTTATGCCTTGGTTATTAACACCAAGTTCTTTTTCCTCCTCATGCCTCATCCTAGTAAGGAGCCTCATGTTTGTCCCTGTAATTGGGATCTCCACATCTCCAATAGAAATCATACCATGTGATGATGAAACCGAAAGGAAATCAACACCTTTTACCTCATCTTTCGATTTGGAAAGCACTGATGAGGGCTTCTCGTCATCTGTTGTTGGTGGTTCACTTGTTGTCTTAGCGCATTCCACAACTTCTTTTCTCACATACCCAAGTCTTGCTTGACGGGGTAATTCTTCTACTTTGATGGGTTTGACAATGCCTTGACCATTAACGCCCAACACTTTACCTTCATACCCCATTTTCTTCAACAGTTTGGAGCCAATTCCTGTGGTATGATTTTCAAAAATAGCGAAATCATCATCAGGACACATACATGAATTAAGAGAACTACTTTTTACCTCACATGGGTCACACTGCAGCTTTTCCAAGGCCTCATCCTTAGCTTGCAGCTGTCGTAGCAAACTTTGTTTCTCCTCTTTCTCTTCATGTAGATGCATCTTCAATTCGACGTTATTTGTTTGAAGACCTTGGTTGTTGTTCTTTAGTTCTTCCAGGTCCTCTTCCGTGGATTGCAACTGAAGCTACAATCGCTCCTTTTCCTCTGTCTCTTTCTGTAGAGTTTCATACACTATTTCCACCCTTTTGGAAATTTCGAGCATGGTCTCATATGTCACTTTTTCATCCTCTGTTGTTGCACGTTCCATTGTTCACACTGCAATTCACATCCACGCAAAGACCACTCTAATACCACTTGATCAGGGTCTGGGTGTGACGAAGGACCCTTCCAAGACCTTTTACTTTCATGATGTGTTAAATTTCATTTTTAAAAAGAACATAAGTGAATACATCTTCATGTTGTAAAAAATAGGAACATGACAATCATCAGCACATGAAAACATAAGCCATTGATAATGGAGTTCGTCCAGGAGGGACTACGTCTCCGAGCCCTGGTGTCAA
This sequence comes from Pinus taeda, assembly GCA_000404065.3. Lineage (NCBI taxonomy): Eukaryota > Viridiplantae > Streptophyta > Pinopsida > Pinales > Pinaceae > Pinus > Pinus taeda. Next base: position 49,235 of record APFE031130125.1, read on the forward strand.
GATGGTGTAGGACGTTGCATTAAGTACTCTCAATAGTGATGATGTACACAAGAGATGATGTCGCGATCATACAAGGAAAACGCCCTCACGTAGGAGTGGCTCTAAGAGATGTTCCCCTACGGGAATGTTGACACCTGCATTCCACTTAGAAAAGTGGCTGGAAAATAAAATGAGCAAATGAAAAATTTGAACACGCCATCAGATTTGTGGCATCGAATAGTGCAAAATCGACTATCAAATTTTTGAATTCTGAGAAAGTGGAATTCTGGGGCTGAAGGAATCTTTTAGATTCCCCCTAGATTCCTCAAAGACTCTGCTCCATGGGTGGACTAAAAATCTGAAACTCAAAAGGTGAATCTTCCCTCACCATTTCGATCCCTACAAAAAACCGTGAAAAATGACTATAAACTTGACTATATTCCGACATGGAGAAAAATCACCTCCTCGGGAAAATTTCAAGGATCATGGTTCAACTCCCTGTTTCTACAGTAGTCATGGTTCCACTTGCATCAATTTGTGTGTGCGCTCTTGGCCTCTTTCATCTCCCCACACTGTGCAAATGAAAGTTCATTTAAGGTTTGGAGGGTGGATCCACCAAGAAGGTGGTTGTGGCGCAATGGTAAATTTGTTGTGTGGTTAGAGAGAGGTCGAGGGATCAAATCCCAACCCTCTCAAATTAGGCGCGCATCTAATTTTTTTGGCATGCAATTTATAACCATTAACCGTAACTGATTCAAAAGGCACGTCAATGGTGGCAGGTTCATTGGTTGTACATATTAATGGTTTGTGTATTAAATATTTGTTGGTATGTTGGATGGTTGTCGTATTACATGGAGTTGCCCATTTGGGGGCTGGCCATGTGGGTTGGACAGCTTCGACCCCCGCTGGCTCCCTTACTAAACTCCCGTCACATTTTTCAGTGGGGGTGTGTTGGGGTTTGGGTCCGTGCTCCAAGGTCGGCCCACCCATATCCCCGCTCCATTTACATTGAGCCATGGTGTGAGGGGTGGCAAGGTCATGGTTGCCCACCCCACGTGGTGTTGAGAGGTTTCGGGGGCGGCGGGATCATGGCCACCTGCCCCTTTCATATTTTAAACATTTTTTTATGAGATAGAGGGTGCGGGGTGGTGGCCACCACCACATATATATATAATATAAATATATTAATATAAGATAATATAATATATAAATAATAATATAATTAGATATATATATAATATAATATATAAAATAATATATTATACTATATATATATTTATTTTATTTTAAGAAATAGGCCCATTTAAAATTACTCGGATTTTATGTCGAAGATGACAAATTAACCGGGCCACAAATTTGCCAATAATCTGGCCTAGGTTGGTCAAAATCCGGTGGTCGGATTCTTTCCGATTGTGGCCTCCTTAAGCCTAACCAGTGAGAAAAATTCAACCGAACTTTGACTGCTTCTAACTTTCACATATGGACTCGGTTTGATGAACCGTTCACATCACCGCGATCAGGACGACGAGATCTACGCTTTGGCCCTTGTTCGAAATCATTCTGATAACTTTGATTTTCAAGCTTTCATGAGCCCTCTTTGTCCTGTGTTTGTCTCTAGAGCCACCTGGATCACTATGGGAGAAAATGTAACACTCCTATCATCTGGAGTAATCTAGTGAACATGGTTCATATTAGGCCTGATATGCTAAAAGAGATGGAACAAGAAATGACAACCATTAAGCAGAACTTAAAGATAGCTCAAGATAAGCAAAATAACTATGTAGACCAACATAGGGTGCATAAAGAGTTTAAAGTGGGATATCATTGTAGGTTTTAACCCCATACATAAATTACCTGCATACGAATTCTAAAAAACAGAAAATAAAAAATGGCGAGAGCATAAAACGTAAAATAGATACACACATAGGTTTTCCCCTAGATCCCAAAACCAGGACTACCAGATTGATTTTTTATTATATTCCTTTCAATGTTACAATACATATATATACATGTCGGAGCATCCATAAACCCCAATCCATTAACCCTGGATTAGAACATAACCGTAGTTGCCTTGACCGGATCTACAAAATACCATGGACAGAAAACCATCATGCCAAAAACCAAGTGTGAAATCCATGCACAAAACCATAGGTAGGTCCGCCCACCTAATATAGGGTCCAAAAAAAAATATTC